>OW285204.1:22182500-22198743 GCA_935421205.1 Xylocampa areola
TTAGGTTAGGTTAGGTTAGGTTAGGTTAGGTTAGGTTAGGTTAGGTTAGGTTAGGTTAGGTTAGGTTAGGTTAGGTTAGGTTAGGTTAGGTTAGGTTAGGTTAGGTTAGGTTAGGTTAGGTTAGGTTAGGTTAGGTTAGGTTAGGTTAGGTTAGGTTAGGTTAGGTTAGGTTAGGTTAGGTTAGGTTAGGTTAGGTTAGGTTAGGTTAGGTTAGGTTAGGTTAGGTTAGGTTAGGTTAGGTTAGGTTAGGTTAGGTTAGGTTAGGTTAGGTTAGGTTAGGTTAGGTTAGGTTAGGTTAGGTTAGGTTAGGTTAGGTTAGGTTAGGTTAGGTTAGGTTAGGTTAGGTTAGGTTAGGTTAGGTTAGGTTAGGTTAGGTTAGGTTAGGTTAGGTTAGGTTAGGTTAGGTTAGGTTAGGTTAGGTTAGGTTAGGTTAGGTTAGGTTAGGTTAGGTTAGGTTAGGTTAGGTTAGGTTAGGTTAGGTTAGGTTAGGTTAGGTTAGGTTAGGTTAGGTTAGGTTAGGTTAGGTTAGGTTAGGTTAGGTTAGGTTAGGTTAGGTTAGGTTAGGTTAGGTTAGGTTAGGTTAGGTTAGGTTAGGTTAGGTTAGGTTAGGTTAGGTTAGGTTAGGTTAGGTTAGGTTAGGTTAGGTTAGGTTAGGTTAGGTTAGGTTAGGTTAGGTTAGGTTAGGTTAGGTTAGGTTAGGTTAGGTTAGGTTAGGTTAGGTTAGGTTAGGTTAGGTTAGGTTAGGTTAGGTTAGGTTAGGTTAGGTTAGGTTAGGTTAGGTTAGGTTAGGTTAGGTTAGGTTAGGTTAGGTTAGGTTAGGTTAGGTTAGGTTAGGTTAGGTTAGGTTAGGTTAGGTTAGGTTAGGTTAGGTTAGGTTAGGTTAGGTTAGGTTAGGTTAGGTTAGGTTAGGTTAGGTTAGGTTAGGTTAGGTTAGGTTAGGTTAGGTTAGGTTAGGTTAGGTTAGGTTAGGTTAGGTTAGGTTAGGTTAGGTTAGGTTAGGTTAGGTTAGGTTAGGTTAGGTTAGGTTAGGTTAGGTTAGGTTAGGTTAGGTTAGGTTAGGTTAGGTTAGGTTAGGTTAGGTTAGGTTAGGTTAGGTTAGGTTAGGTTAGGTTAGGTTAGGTTAGGTTAGGTTAGGTTAGGTTAGGTTAGGTTAGGTTAGGTTAGGTTAGGTTAGGTTAGGTTAGGTTAGGTTAGGTTAGGTTAGGTTAGGTTAGGTTAGGTTAGGTTAGGTTAGGTTAGGTTAGGTTAGGTTAGGTTAGGTTAGGTTAGGTTAGGTTAGGTTAGGTTAGGTTAGGTTAGGTTAGGTTAGGTTAGGTTAGGTTAGGTTAGGTTAGGTTAGGTTAGGTTAGGTTAGGTTAGGTTAGGTTAGGTTAGGTTAGGTTAGGTTAGGTTAGGTTAGGTTAGGTTAGGTTAGGTTAGGTTAGGTTAGGTTAGGTTAGGTTAGGTTAGGTTAGGTTAGGTTAGGTTAGGTTAGGTTAGGTTAGGTTAGGTTAGGTTAGGTTAGGTTAGGTTAGGTTAGGTTAGGTTAGGTTAGGTTAGGTTAGGTTAGGTTAGGTTAGGTTAGGTTAGGTTAGGTTAGGTTAGGTTAGGTTAGGTTAGGTTAGGTTAGGTTAGGTTAGGTTAGGTTAGGTTAGGTTAGGTTAGGTTAGGTTAGGTTAGGTTAGGTTAGGTTAGGTTAGGTTAGGTTAGGTTAGGTTAGGTTAGGTTAGGTTAGGTTAGGTTAGGTTAGGTTAGGTTAGGTTAGGTTAGGTTAGGTTAGGTTAGGTTAGGTTAGGTTAGGTTAGGTTAGGTTAGGTTAGGTTAGGTTAGGTTAGGTTAGGTTAGGTTAGGTTAGGTTAGGTTAGGTTAGGTTAGGTTAGGTTAGGTTAGGTTAGGTTAGGTTAGGTTAGGTTAGGTTAGGTTAGGTTAGGTTAGGTTAGGTTAGGTTAGGTTAGGTTAGGTTAGGTTAGGTTAGGTTAGGTTAGGTTAGGTTAGGTTAGGTTAGGTTAGGTTAGGTTAGGTTAGGTTAGGTTAGGTTAGGTTAGGTTAGGTTAGGTTAGGTTAGGTTAGGTTAGGTTAGGTTAGGTTAGGTTAGGTTAGGTTAGGTTAGGTTAGGTTAGGTTAGGTTAGGTTAGGTTAGGTTAGGTTAGGTTAGGTTAGGTTAGGTTAGGTTAGGTTAGGTTAGGTTAGGTTAGGTTAGGTTAGGTTAGGTTAGGTTAGGTTAGGTTAGGTTAGGTTAGGTTAGGTTAGGTTAGGTTAGGTTAGGTTAGGTTAGGTTAGGTTAGGTTAGGTTAGGTTAGGTTAGGTTAGGTTAGGTTAGGTTAGGTTAGGTTAGGTTAGGTTAGGTTAGGTTAGGTTAGGTTAGGTTAGGTTAGGTTAGGTTAGGTTAGGTTAGGTTAGGTTAGGTTAGGTTAGGTTAGGTTAGGTTAGGTTAGGTTAGGTTAGGTTAGGTTAGGTTAGGTTAGGTTAGGTTAGGTTAGGTTAGGTTAGGTTAGGTTAGGTTAGGTTAGGTTAGGTTAGGTTAGGTTAGGTTAGGTTAGGTTAGGTTAGGTTAGGTTAGGTTAGGTTAGGTTAGGTTAGGTTAGGTTAGGTTAGGTTAGGTTAGGTTAGGTTAGGTTAGGTTAGGTTAGGTTAGGTTAGGTTAGGTTAGGTTAGGTTAGGTTAGGTTAGGTTAGGTTAGGTTAGGTTAGGTTAGGTTAGGTTAGGTTAGGTTAGGTTAGGTTAGGTTAGGTTAGGTTAGGTTAGGTTAGGTTAGGTTAGGTTAGGTTAGGTTAGGTTAGGTTAGGTTAGGTTAGGTTAGGTTAGGTTAGGTTAGGTTAGGTTAGGTTAGGTTAGGTTAGGTTAGGTTAGGTTAGGTTAGGTTAGGTTAGGTTAGGTTAGGTTAGGTTAGGTTAGGTTAGGTTAGGTTAGGTTAGGTTAGGTTAGGTTAGGTTAGGTTAGGTTAGGTTAGGTTAGGTTAGGTTAGGTTAGGTTAGGTTAGGTTAGGTTAGGTTAGGTTAGGTTAGGTTAGGTTAGGTTAGGTTAGGTTAGGTTAGGTTAGGTTAGGTTAGGTTAGGTTAGGTTAGGTTAGGTTAGGTTAGGTTAGGTTAGGTTAGGTTAGGTTAGGTTAGGTTAGGTTAGGTTAGGTTAGGTTAGGTTAGGTTAGGTTAGGTTAGGTTAGGTTAGGTTAGGTTAGGTTAGGTTAGGTTAGGTTAGGTTAGGTTAGGTTAGGTTAGGTTAGGTTAGGTTAGGTTAGGTTAGGTTAGGTTAGGTTAGGTTAGGTTAGGTTAGGTTAGGTTAGGTTAGGTTAGGTTAGGTTAGGTTAGGTTAGGTTAGGTTAGGTTAGGTTAGGTTAGGTTAGGTTAGGTTAGGTTAGGTTAGGTTAGGTTAGGTTAGGTTAGGTTAGGTTAGGTTAGGTTAGGTTAGGTTAGGTTAGGTTAGGTTAGGTTAGGTTAGGTTAGGTTAGGTTAGGTTAGGTTAGGTTAGGTTAGGTTAGGTTAGGTTAGGTTAGGTTAGGTTAGGTTAGGTTAGGTTAGGTTAGGTTAGGTTAGGTTAGGTTAGGTTAGGTTAGGTTAGGTTAGGTTAGGTTAGGTTAGGTTAGGTTAGGTTAGGTTAGGTTAGGTTAGGTTAGGTTAGGTTAGGTTAGGTTAGGTTAGGTTAGGTTAGGTTAGGTTAGGTTAGGTTAGGTTAGGTTAGGTTAGGTTAGGTTAGGTTAGGTTAGGTTAGGTTAGGTTAGGTTAGGTTAGGTTAGGTTAGGTTAGGTTAGGTTAGGTTAGGTTAGGTTAGGTTAGGTTAGGTTAGGTTAGGTTAGGTTAGGTTAGGTTAGGTTAGGTTAGGTTAGGTTAGGTTAGGTTAGGTTAGGTTAGGTTAGGTTAGGTTAGGTTAGGTTAGGTTAGGTTAGGTTAGGTTAGGTTAGGTTAGGTTAGGTTAGGTTAGGTTAGGTTAGGTTAGGTTAGGTTAGGTTAGGTTAGGTTAGGTTAGGTTAGGTTAGGTTAGGTTAGGTTAGGTTAGGTTAGGTTAGGTTAGGTTAGGTTAGGTTAGGTTAGGTTAGGTTAGGTTAGGTTAGGTTAGGTTAGGTTAGGTTAGGTTAGGTTAGGTTAGGTTAGGTTAGGTTAGGTTAGGTTAGGTTAGGTTAGGTTAGGTTAGGTTAGGTTAGGTTAGGTTAGGTTAGGTTAGGTTAGGTTAGGTTAGGTTAGGTTAGGTTAGGTTAGGTTAGGTTAGGTTAGGTTAGGTTAGGTTAGGTTAGGTTAGGTTAGGTTAGGTTAGGTTAGGTTAGGTTAGGTTAGGTTAGGTTAGGTTAGGTTAGGTTAGGTTAGGTTAGGTTAGGTTAGGTTAGGTTAGGTTAGGTTAGGTTAGGTTAGGTTAGGTTAGGTTAGGTTAGGTTAGGTTAGGTTAGGTTAGGTTAGGTTAGGTTAGGTTAGGTTAGGTTAGGTTAGGTTAGGTTAGGTTAGGTTAGGTTAGGTTAGGTTAGGTTAGGTTAGGTTAGGTTAGGTTAGGTTAGGTTAGGTTAGGTTAGGTTAGGTTAGGTTAGGTTAGGTTAGGTTAGGTTAGGTTAGGTTAGGTTAGGTTAGGTTAGGTTAGGTTAGGTTAGGTTAGGTTAGGTTAGGTTAGGTTAGGTTAGGTTAGGTTAGGTTAGGTTAGGTTAGGTTAGGTTAGGTTAGGTTAGGTTAGGTTAGGTTAGGTTAGGTTAGGTTAGGTTAGGTTAGGTTAGGTTAGGTTAGGTTAGGTTAGGTTAGGTTAGGTTAGGTTAGGTTAGGTTAGGTTAGGTTAGGTTAGGTTAGGTTAGGTTAGGTTAGGTTAGGTTAGGTTAGGTTAGGTTAGGTTAGGTTAGGTTAGGTTAGGTTAGGTTAGGTTAGGTTAGGTTAGGTTAGGTTAGGTTAGGTTAGGTTAGGTTAGGTTAGGTTAGGTTAGGTTAGGTTAGGTTAGGTTAGGTTAGGTTAGGTTAGGTTAGGTTAGGTTAGGTTAGGTTAGGTTAGGTTAGGTTAGGTTAGGTTAGGTTAGGTTAGGTTAGGTTAGGTTAGGTTAGGTTAGGTTAGGTTAGGTTAGGTTAGGTTAGGTTAGGTTAGGTTAGGTTAGGTTAGGTTAGGTTAGGTTAGGTTAGGTTAGGTTAGGTTAGGTTAGGTTAGGTTAGGTTAGGTTAGGTTAGGTTAGGTTAGGTTAGGTTAGGTTAGGTTAGGTTAGGTTAGGTTAGGTTAGGTTAGGTTAGGTTAGGTTAGGTTAGGTTAGGTTAGGTTAGGTTAGGTTAGGTTAGGTTAGGTTAGGTTAGGTTAGGTTAGGTTAGGTTAGGTTAGGTTAGGTTAGGTTAGGTTAGGTTAGGTTAGGTTAGGTTAGGTTAGGTTAGGTTAGGTTAGGTTAGGTTAGGTTAGGTTAGGTTAGGTTAGGTTAGGTTAGGTTAGGTTAGGTTAGGTTAGGTTAGGTTAGGTTAGGTTAGGTTAGGTTAGGTTAGGTTAGGTTAGGTTAGGTTAGGTTAGGTTAGGTTAGGTTAGGTTAGGTTAGGTTAGGTTAGGTTAGGTTAGGTTAGGTTAGGTTAGGTTAGGTTAGGTTAGGTTAGGTTAGGTTAGGTTAGGTTAGGTTAGGTTAGGTTAGGTTAGGTTAGGTTAGGTTAGGTTAGGTTAGGTTAGGTTAGGTTAGGTTAGGTTAGGTTAGGTTAGGTTAGGTTAGGTTAGGTTAGGTTAGGTTAGGTTAGGTTAGGTTAGGTTAGGTTAGGTTAGGTTAGGTTAGGTTAGGTTAGGTTAGGTTAGGTTAGGTTAGGTTAGGTTAGGTTAGGTTAGGTTAGGTTAGGTTAGGTTAGGTTAGGTTAGGTTAGGTTAGGTTAGGTTAGGTTAGGTTAGGTTAGGTTAGGTTAGGTTAGGTTAGGTTAGGTTAGGTTAGGTTAGGTTAGGTTAGGTTAGGTTAGGTTAGGTTAGGTTAGGTTAGGTTAGGTTAGGTTAGGTTAGGTTAGGTTAGGTTAGGTTAGGTTAGGTTAGGTTAGGTTAGGTTAGGTTAGGTTAGGTTAGGTTAGGTTAGGTTAGGTTAGGTTAGGTTAGGTTAGGTTAGGTTAGGTTAGGTTAGGTTAGGTTAGGTTAGGTTAGGTTAGGTTAGGTTAGGTTAGGTTAGGTTAGGTTAGGTTAGGTTAGGTTAGGTTAGGTTAGGTTAGGTTAGGTTAGGTTAGGTTAGGTTAGGTTAGGTTAGGTTAGGTTAGGTTAGGTTAGGTTAGGTTAGGTTAGGTTAGGTTAGGTTAGGTTAGGTTAGGTTAGGTTAGGTTAGGTTAGGTTAGGTTAGGTTAGGTTAGGTTAGGTTAGGTTAGGTTAGGTTAGGTTAGGTTAGGTTAGGTTAGGTTAGGTTAGGTTAGGTTAGGTTAGGTTAGGTTAGGTTAGGTTAGGTTAGGTTAGGTTAGGTTAGGTTAGGTTAGGTTAGGTTAGGTTAGGTTAGGTTAGGTTAGGTTAGGTTAGGTTAGGTTAGGTTAGGTTAGGTTAGGTTAGGTTAGGTTAGGTTAGGTTAGGTTAGGTTAGGTTAGGTTAGGTTAGGTTAGGTTAGGTTAGGTTAGGTTAGGTTAGGTTAGGTTAGGTTAGGTTAGGTTAGGTTAGGTTAGGTTAGGTTAGGTTAGGTTAGGTTAGGTTAGGTTAGGTTAGGTTAGGTTAGGTTAGGTTAGGTTAGGTTAGGTTAGGTTAGGTTAGGTTAGGTTAGGTTAGGTTAGGTTAGGTTAGGTTAGGTTAGGTTAGGTTAGGTTAGGTTAGGTTAGGTTAGGTTAGGTTAGGTTAGGTTAGGTTAGGTTAGGTTAGGTTAGGTTAGGTTAGGTTAGGTTAGGTTAGGTTAGGTTAGGTTAGGTTAGGTTAGGTTAGGTTAGGTTAGGTTAGGTTAGGTTAGGTTAGGTTAGGTTAGGTTAGGTTAGGTTAGGTTAGGTTAGGTTAGGTTAGGTTAGGTTAGGTTAGGTTAGGTTAGGTTAGGTTAGGTTAGGTTAGGTTAGGTTAGGTTAGGTTAGGTTAGGTTAGGTTAGGTTAGGTTAGGTTAGGTTAGGTTAGGTTAGGTTAGGTTAGGTTAGGTTAGGTTAGGTTAGGTTAGGTTAGGTTAGGTTAGGTTAGGTTAGGTTAGGTTAGGTTAGGTTAGGTTAGGTTAGGTTAGGTTAGGTTAGGTTAGGTTAGGTTAGGTTAGGTTAGGTTAGGTTAGGTTAGGTTAGGTTAGGTTAGGTTAGGTTAGGTTAGGTTAGGTTAGGTTAGGTTAGGTTAGGTTAGGTTAGGTTAGGTTAGGTTAGGTTAGGTTAGGTTAGGTTAGGTTAGGTTAGGTTAGGTTAGGTTAGGTTAGGTTAGGTTAGGTTAGGTTAGGTTAGGTTAGGTTAGGTTAGGTTAGGTTAGGTTAGGTTAGGTTAGGTTAGGTTAGGTTAGGTTAGGTTAGGTTAGGTTAGGTTAGGTTAGGTTAGGTTAGGTTAGGTTAGGTTAGGTTAGGTTAGGTTAGGTTAGGTTAGGTTAGGTTAGGTTAGGTTAGGTTAGGTTAGGTTAGGTTAGGTTAGGTTAGGTGAGGTTAGGTTAGGTTAGGTTAGGTTAGGTTAGGTTAGGTTAGGTTAGGTTAGGTTAGGTTAGGTTAGGTTAGGTTAGGTTAGGTTAGGTTAGGTTAGGTTAGGTTAGGTTAGGTTAGGTTAGGTTAGGTTAGGTTAGGTTAGGTTAGGTTAGGTTAGGTTAGGTTAGGTTAGGTTAGGTTAGGTTAGGTTAGGTTAGGTTAGGTTAGGTTAGGTTAGGTTAGGTTAGGTTAGGTTAGGTTAGGTTAGGTTAGGTTAGGTTAGGTTAGGTTAGGTTAGGTTAGGTTAGGTTAGGTTAGGTTAGGTTAGGTTAGGTTAGGTTAGGTTAGGTTAGGTTAGGTTAGGTTTTTTTTTTTTTTTTTTTTTTTTTTTTTTTTTTATTTGGCAGGAGTGGGAAATCCTCATGGACGGCCAGGCTGCCTCGCAAGCGAGCCAGTCTGCTCAGTGTCAGACTCTTACTGACTAAAACCACACTCCTGCCACGCAAGTTGTCCTCTGACATGATCAGAGCCATTATTTTGCGATTCAATATATTTGTGTTTATTTTTATTTTAATTTCATGCCATATCATTATGTTTTAGGATTACATAGAGAGCTATAACTTATTCTAACAAAATTAAGTATAAAGTTACAAGTTTAGACATTATACCTTATTTTTACTGGATATTTTTGGATGTGTATATATTTTTTTTTTTCTTTTTAGAATATTGTATATATGTAATTTTTTTTTTTTTTTTTTTTTTTTTTTTTTTTTTTTTTTTTTTTTTTTTTTGTCATCATTCTATTAGGTACTTAAACTATATAATTATTATATAAGTAAGTATCCTACTTTTCTTATGCTATCTTATTTCTATTATTAACTATCATTACTATTTTACAACAATACTCTAAAAACTTATTTCTCTTACTACCGCTTATTAAACCAGGCAATTTATCTACAGTGAATTTCTCGTCGATGTCTTGCTCAGCCTCGTAGCGCGTTTTTTCGGTGATCGGGCACTCCAAGAGCACATGCAGAACCGTCTCGTCCTTGCTCGGCTCACAGGCGCACGATGCGTTCTCCTTACACTTGAAGCGTTTCAAGTATGCAGAGAACCCACCGTGCCCCGTAAGAACTTGGGTGGTAAGACTTGTGGGCTCAATTTTTCGCATCACCCTGTACGCCTCAACCGCGTCGGGGAAGAATAATTTTGTGCCAGATGCTGTTTCACCGGACTTATATCTCCCGTTCCACTCGACAAGCGACGCCATGCGGATCTGCCGTCTGACGAATGAAACGGGGCACAGATCATAGTCCGGCTTCTTCTTCGACCCCAGAGCTGCCTCCTTTGCGAGTTGGTCGGCTCGCTCGTTTCCCTCCAATCCTGCGTGGGCCTTAATCCAGAACAAGGAGACACTCTTGTTCTGAAGCTTACAGCGGCGAAGGGTGTCTCTTGTTTCCACCGCTAGGGGATGGGGGGAACTAGCATTGACCACCGACTGGAGAGCCGCCATAGAGTCGCTGAAAATGCCGAATGTATCTTCCCTTCGTTTGAGCGCTTCACCAGCCGCTCTTTGTAGGGCCAATAGTTCCGCCTGATAGACGGTGCAGTAAGACGGCAACGCAAGTTTGAGGGCCTTCAGTTCAGTGGTGCTATTCCACAAGGATAGCGCCGCTCCGACCCTGCCCCCAATCTTGCTGCCGTCCGTGAAAATACGCACAGGGAGATCGCTGTGGTTTTGGTACTGTTCCTCGTCCATCAGGCTACCGAACTGCAGTGTGGTCTGCTCTGCGGGGTGCGGGGATTCTAACGCTGGAGCCATCCGCTCAATTTCCCTGTCCCCTAGCAAGGGCTGGGGCACCCCCTTCTTGGCCTCGTAAAGCGCAGCCGCCTCTCGGATGCGTAGGTCGAGTGGGAGTATCCCAGCCAACACCAGTGCCGAGTTAAGGGAAACTGTGCGGTAGGCTCTACACAGCTTTTGCGCGAAACCTCTTTGCACCACGTTTAGCTGCTTTATGATCCCTAGTTTGTTAGCGGCTGGTGCCCATGCACTTGCGGCGTACAAGAGCGTTGGCTCAACCGCTGCAGTATATATCACCCGAATGACTTCCGGGTGCAAACCCCAGCTCACTCTGGCTGCCCTGGCCAGCTGCTTGTAGAGGGATATCGCCTTCTTACAAGCGATAGCAATGTGCTTATTAAATGTGAGCTTCGAGTCTATGGTGAGGCCCAGGATTTTTATATCTTGGGACATGCCAATGTCGATCCCTCCCATGCGCAGGCTTGGCGTGTCGTACTTCAACCTCCGCGTTAGCACCATCGCACACGTTTTGTGCGGCGCAAATTTGAGCTTATTTCTGACACCCCACGCACGAACATGTTCGAGAGCGGCATTTGCCCGTCCCTCGATTTCCGCTGCCGATTCGCCGTCGAACACCATTACGACGTCGTCGGCAAATGCCTGGCAGTAGTGGCCTCTATCATCAAGCTGCTTCAGGAGTGGGTCCAGCAGCAAATTCCAGAAGATAGGACCACCTATGGAACCCTGGACGCAACCTTTGCTGGTTGGCTTTTTACACTCCTCCCCCGCGTATCTCACGCTAACCACCCTGTCGCTGAGATAGCTATCGACTACTTTTCTCAAATTTACAGGACACTTTTCCTCAGCCAACCGTACCTTGATAGCGGGCCACCATGCACTGTCGAATGCTCCCTCTATATCCAGCGATACAAGCGTTACGACCTTTTTCTGTACCAACTTTGCGCGGATGTAGTGCATGAGAGTATAGAGGGAGTCTTCAGTGCTCTTTTGGGGCATAAAACCGTATTGGTGAGTACTCATCCTGGGGAGCAGGTAAAATTTGAGACGAGAAATCAGCATCTTCTCGTACACCTTCCCTAGTACGGGCAAAAGCCCAATCGGCCTGTAAGATTTCGGGACAGTGTACGAGTCTTTGCCTGGCTTTCTAAGCACAACCACCGTTGCTGCCTTCCAGGACTTCGGGAAGTGATGGTGCGCCAGACACCCATTCAACAGCGACAGAAAGAATTCAGGGTCGGTTTCAATGGCCTGAGAGCAGATGTCGGCAGTGAAACCGTCAGCTCCCGGGGCCTTTTTTGGGTTGAAAGACCCCATGGACCTATCAAGCTCACTCCGGGTAAACGGTGGGTCATGCCGTTCATCATGGCTCCACTCGTTTACCTCTTTTGCCAATAGTCGGGTTTGGCGATGGTCCATGTTGTCGTCTTCCTCACGGTCCTCGGGGTAGAACGTCTCGGCCAACAGCCTCACCGAGCCCCCAGCATCCAGTGCTTCACCTTCCCATCGCAGCGGCAGATCCTCCTCTCTTTTCACAACCCTTCCCATAACTCTATAAATCCCTTCCCAGACGCCCTCTTTGTCCTGCTTTCCGCAAAACAGCCTCCAGCTTTCTTCGGTTGCTCTCCTTACAGCCTCCTCATACTTTTCTTTTTCTTCCAGGTAAAGCTTCACTACCATCTCTCTTCGGACCGGCGCTGCATTCCTGACTCTGCGTTTCCTAGTGGCGACCAGCTTCTTCATCTTCGCGAGCTCCTCGGACCACCACGGCAAGGTGAGTGTTTCTTTTTTCTTTTTTGTTTGTAAAGTGTGTGTACATGTTTCAGTCACGGCTTTTGTGTATGTATCTACTGTGTGTTCTAATTGTTCTATTGTATTTATGTTAATGAGTCCACGGCAAGGTGAGTGTTTCTTTTTTCTTTTTTGTTTGTAAAGTGTGTGTACATGTTTCAGTCACGGCTTTTGTGTATGTATCTACTGTGTGTTCTAATTGTTCTATTGTATTTATGTTAATGAGTTCCGAGACTGTTAAATTGTTTTCCAGCATAATTTGAGACAGTTTCTTACGAAACTGTCTCCAATTAGCCTTCTTTGTGTTGTATAATCTTGTTGTGCGCTCGATCCTTATTCCTTCAGATTTGACCAAATAAATGCTAAAAAAGATACCGTTATGGTCGGAGCTCGTGAGTCCCTCTGAGATTCGCCAGCCGTCCACCAGGTCCAGCATGTCCACCGAACAGGCCGTTACGTCCACGTGGCTGCTGTATCTAATGCCTCCCCTAATAGTATCGAAAGTTGGGATGTCACCCGTGTTAAGGATCTGCAACCCCATTTCCCCCAACGCTCCACACATCTGCTCCCCTCTCGAGTCCTCGTTGCCGCTACCCCACCATGTACTTTTCGCGTTTGCGTCTCCTCCAATAACCAACCTGCTAAGGCCCAACTCTTGCTCTACTCGTTTCAGGTGCTCCAGGTATGGCTCCACGGGCTTGTCAGGCTCGAAGTAGAAGGATACCAGCGTGATTTTCCAAGCTCTGGTTCGGACTCCCACCACAACGATGTTGTTTGTAGTAAGTTGCGGGTACTGTATGATGTCCAAGTTTTGGTCAAGGACAGCTATTGCTGCTTTTACAGTCCCTTCTCCACCCTCAGAGCTCTGGAAGACCCTAACGCCCCGGTAGCCCTTCATCCTTCTCACCGCTCCTACATAGGGCTCCTGGAGTAACGCTATGGCAAGTTTGCGCCTGTCAGCTTCCAAAAACAGCTCGTTTGTGGCCAGCTGACTCCGTTGCAGGTTGGCCTGGACAATTTTGTACTGGTAGGTACCAGGTGCAACTTTAGCAATACGCTATTGAGGCTCGAGCCAGTGCATCCCACTTCTTTTGCACAGGGCATTCAGTGCTGAAAGCATTGTGTTCAGTGTTCCCCAGTTTTGCCTTGGTGCAGTTCACGCACACCGCTGGTTCGCCCGTCTGTCTATCCGGGCAATCGGCTCTAAGGTGCGGGCCGCCGCAGTGACTGCACAGATCGGCTGACTGCTTGCAAAACCGTTTGCTATGTCCATAGCCTAAGCAGCGGGTACACTGCACCAGTGGCGTCTGATCTTCGACGCGCACATTCTGGAGGTCGATTCGAACTTTTACTCCTTCTATGGCCCTCCTCCAGATTAATGGGGACACACTGATAACAATATGATTTAGGTGGGGGTTGCGCGTCTTCTTGCGGAACTTGATGGCCGTCCGTTGGTCCTCGACTGCAAGGCCGTGAAACAGTTCCCGATTCTGATTTCTTAGGGCCTTCAGTACCTCCTCGTCACTGTGCACCAGCAACACGTCCCTCAAAATCAGAAGCGGGTCTCGGTTTTTCATTTCCTCGACGACGAGTCCCTCGCCAACTGCCTCTAGTCTTTTCTTAACTTTACTCCTCTCCTCTTTTGATTGACATCCCAGTATTATTTTCCTGTCCTTCGCTTTCCTAACCTTCTCCACTTGCACCCAACCCTCCTTCGCGTCAACTGCCTTTCTTACCCTTTCTAGTACCTCTTCTCCAGTTTCAGTTTCATTTGTTGAGGAGACAACTACGGTGTGCAGTGTTGCTCGCCCTAGGACCTGAGCCACGGTTTGGCTGTTGTGCGCAGCAGCCACAGACGCGTATGTTCTCTCCTCAACAATGTCTCTTGACGCCAAAGAATCTCGCAACAACTCCATTTTGCTTAGGTTCTCTTTAAGCAGAGCGCTATTTTCCTCAAGCCGCTCAACAAGATCCTTGTGTTCACCGGTTTCCTCACTGGGTGGAAGCAGGCTGGTGTGGTCGATAGTCAAGGGGTTTCGACCTTTCCGACTCTTTTACTATTTCGTAGAGCCGAGTTATAGCCCCCAGAACCTCCGTCTTTATCTCGGTCTTGAGGTTGCGAGAGTTGCCCAAGTGAAGCTTTGCCTTATTTAGGCAAGCTCTCGCCTCCGCTGTCAGGTTGGGGTACTTCAACTCGGGCTTGTTGCTGGGTCCCGCAGCGTCCGCGGAAGCCCGCCGCGTCCCCAGAGAACCGTGGACTTTCTGTGCGACCTGCAGAGTTGCACCAGGTTTTGGGTTGGCCTTGGGCTCCGCTTTTCCAGCCTCCCATTCCCCAATGCTGCGTCTCACGTTCGCCCGTGAGGTCCCAGCTTTCTCTGCCGATCGCGGCGAGCCTCCGGAATCCTTCGAGTCTACGTCCGATTTGGCCGGCGTGCGGATCATATTAAAGTCAACTGACTTTGACAAAATGATTCTGTCAGAGGACAACTAAATATGTTGTGAATTGAATCCCTGTAAAGGGGGGATCAGTTAACTGATTATACAAAAGTCAATGGTAAAAAGAGAAATAAATTCCTATTTCTATACTTAAACAAGTAGGTCCGGTTCAACTTAAATAAACTTAAAAAAAAAAAAAACAAATATTAAATGTAGAGATGCTGTTCCACAATATAAATTTTTTGACTCTACCTAGTCACTTTTTATAACCTATCTTAAGGAGCACCACAAGCTCTTTATCTGGAACAAAACCGCGTCCCTCTACGACGTATGGTTGCCGAGAACGCCTGCAATCAAAATTTTCAAGATGGCGGATCGCCTAGTCAAAAAGTGAGCTATCTCGGCTTCCAGACGCCACAGAGAGTTGGGAAAAATTTCCCTGTCAATTATTTGGTAAGCCCTATCTCCTCCTATAATAATTTTGACAGTAAAATTTTGAACTCCGAATCTACTAAAAGGGGAGCTGGGGGGGTGGGGGACGACAGGGGAACCTCTATGGAGAGAACCTCACTGCTCTACGACTTCTGGTTCCTGAGCTACATGTGTTTTTATAAAAACAAGATGGCGGACCAATATGGCCGTCAAATGTTTAAAACGGTATATCTCCGGAACCAAAAGTCTCACAGGGGCGTGCGAGGTATCAAACTCTTCCACTCGTCGTTCTCCGTGCTATAGGACTTCCAGAAAAGGATTTTAAATTCTTAAATTTGGGGGAAGATTTGAGGTATGGAGGGAGGGAGAGGTCAGGCTACCAACCCACGAAGAAACCCGGGTTTGTTAGGATGATTTTTGTCAGAGTTATAGCTAGTTGAAATCTAGGGCGGCCTAGGGCGGGTACGCGCCTACTGATTATTAATTTCCGCCCAGGTTTTTGCACCGTAATTGTTCGTGACCTATGCAACCTAGGATACCCGTGTTTGGTATTGTCAGATAGGTCTTGTTTTGATCTGTTTAACTTGCACGGTAAAAACAGAGAAACTTCAAAACCCGATTTTTAAAAGCATAAAAACACCAAAAATATTACAAAATTCACTGTGAAAAATACAAAAAATGATTCTAAAAATGTAAAAAAGGTAAGGCAGATTAAAGTACAACTAAATAATTTTTTAACATAAAAGTTCTTGCACTAGGGTGGTTCTATGACCACGCTGGTTCCAACCCTTATTTTTGAAAATAATTTTAAAAAGAAACTATACAACAAAAAATTTTGAAATTTGGCGTGGATGTTCTCTAGCCTAAACTCGATTTTTCTATAATTTAAAAAATATAGGTTGTCGATCTCCTTCGGCCTGTATGATTTTTTGAAAATCGGTAAATTTTTAACAATAATATTTCTTAAAAACTAACTGACCGATTTTTGTGTGCGATGCGTCTTCTTTCTTGGTCTTTTGAAGAGCTTCGGATGACGTTTTCAAAAGTAGCGACACACCTCCAGGGGCGTGGCTCGAAAACACGTGGTACTTGTTTTTTAGCCTTTATTTCCGGCCGCCTGGGCGGAAAAAATCCGCTAGTGGTGTCAAAAGATGGGGCTCGATGAGACAATCCCGGGACACCCAAAAAAGGTAGGAGTCACAGCGACTAATCACGCAGCGTATTTTTTTGAAATTTTTAAATTGCACTTTTTTGCACTTTTTGCCGATTTGCGGCGCACTGCACAATTCGATTTTCGCGGCACTTTCACAATCACCTGCGCCGGATTTTTGCGCAACTATTGGTGTATCGCACTATAGGATGCGCGTAAGTTTTACCACTTTTATCGATTTTTTTGTACTTTTTCTAAGCCGTAAGGGAGCGCAACGTGGTGGGACACGTGTTGTACGATCGGGCGCTCGCGGGGGACTCGGTTAGGTTAGGTTAGGTTAGGTTAGGTTAGGTTAGGTTAGGTTAGGTTAGGTTAGGTTAGGTTAGGTTAGGTTAGGTTAGGTTAGGTTAGGTTAGGTTAGGTTAGGTTAGGTTAGGTTAGGTTAGGTTAGGTTAGGTTAGGTTAGGTTAGGTTAGGTTAGGTTAGGTTAGGTTAGGTTAGGTTAGGTTAGGTTAGGTTAGGTTAGGTTAGGTTAGGTTAGGTTAGGTTAGGTTAGGT
Organism: Xylocampa areola; assembly: GCA_935421205.1. NCBI lineage: Eukaryota > Metazoa > Arthropoda > Insecta > Lepidoptera > Noctuidae > Xylocampa > Xylocampa areola. Next base: position 22,198,118 of record OW285204.1, read on the forward strand.
TAGGTTAGGTTAGGTTAGGTTAGGTTAGGTTAGGTTAGGTTAGGTTAGGTTAGGTTAGGTTAGGTTAGGTTAGGTTAGGTTAGGTTAGGTTAGGTTAGGTTAGGTTAGGTTAGGTTAGGTTAGGTTAGGTTAGGTTAGGTTAGGTTAGGTTAGGTTAGGTTAGGTTAGGTTAGGTTAGGTTAGGTTAGGTTAGGTTAGGTTAGGTTAGGTTAGGTTAGGTTAGGTTAGGTTAGGTTAGGTTAGGTTAGGTTAGGTTAGGTTAGGTTAGGTTAGGTTAGGTTAGGTTAGGTTAGGTTAGGTTAGGTTAGGTTAGGTTAGGTTAGGTTAGGTTAGGTTAGGTTAGGTTAGGTTAGGTTAGGTTAGGTTAGGTTAGGTTAGGTTAGGTTAGGTTAGGTTAGGTTAGGTTAGGTTAGGTTAGGTTAGGTTAGGTTAGGTTAGGTTAGGTTAGGTTAGGTTAGGTTAGGTTAGGTTAGGTTAGGTTAGGTTAGGTTAGGTTAGGTTAGGTTAGGTTAGGTTAGGTTAGGTTAGGTTAGGTTAGGTTAGGTTAGGTTAGGTTAGGTTAGGTTAGGTTAGGTTAGGTTAGGTTAGGTTAGGTTAGGTTAGGTTAGGTTAGGTTAGGTTAGGTT
>OW285205.1:0-50000 GCA_935421205.1 Xylocampa areola
GAAGGGAAGATACATTCGGCATTTTCAGCGACTCTATGGCGGCTCTCCAGTCGGTGGTCAATGCTAGTTCCCCCCATCCCCTAGCGGTGGAAACAAGAGACACCCTTCGCCGCTGTAAGCTTCAGAACAAGAGTGTCTCCTTGTTCTGGATTAAGGCCCACGCAGGATTGGAGGGAAACGAGCGAGCCGACCAACTCGCAAAGGAGGCAGCTCTGGGGTCGAAGAAGAAGCCGGACTATGATCTGTGCCCCGTTTCATTCGTCAGACGGCAGATCCGCATGGCGTCGCTTGTCGAGTGGAACGGGAGATATAAGTCCGGTGAAACAGCATCTGGCACAAAATTATTCTTCCCCGACGCGGTTGAGGCGTACAGGGTGATGCGAAAAATTGAGCCCACAAGTCTTACCACCCAAGTTCTTACGGGGCACGGTGGGTTCTCTGCATACTTGAAACGCTTCAAGTGTAAGGAGAACGCATCGTGCGCCTGTGAGCCGAGCAAGGACGAGACGGTTCTGCATGTGCTCTTGGAGTGCCCGATCACCGAAAAAACGCGCTACGAGGCTGAGCAAGACATCGACGAGAAATTCACTGTAGATAAATTGCCTGGTTTAATAAGCGGTAGTAAGAGAAATAAGTTTTTAGAGTATTGTTGTAAAATAGTAATGATAGTTAATAATAGAAATAAGATAGCATAAGAAAAGTAGGATACTTACTTATATAATAATTATATAGTTTAAGTACCTAATAGAATGATGACAAAAAAAAAAAAAAAAAAAAAAAAAAAAAAAAAAAAAAAAAAATTACATATATACAATATTCTAAAAAGAAAAAAAAAAAATATATACACATCCAAAAATATCCAGTAAAAATAAGGTATAATGTCTAAACTTGTAACTTTATACTTAATTTTGTTAGAATAAGTTATAGCTCTCTATGTAATCCTAAAACATAATGATATGGCATGAAATTAAAATAAAAATAAACACAAATATATTGAATCGCAAAATAATGGCTCTGATCATGTCAGAGGACAACTTGCGTGGCAGGAGTGTGGTTTTAGTCAGTAAGAGTCTGACACTGAGCAGACTGGCTCGCTTGCGAGGCAGCCTGGCCGTCCATGAGGATTTCCCACTCCTGCCAAATAAAAAAAAAAAAAAAAAAAAAAAAAAAAAACCTAACCTAACCTAACCTAACCTAACCTAACCTAACCTAACCTAACCTAACCTAACCTAACCTAACCTAACCTAACCTAACCTAACCTAACCTAACCTAACCTAACCTAACCTAACCTAACCTAACCTAACCTAACCTAACCTAACCTAACCTAACCTAACCTAACCTAACCTAACCTAACCTAACCTAACCTAACCTAACCTAACCTAACCTAACCTAACCTAACCTAACCTAACCTAACCTAACCTAACCTAACCTAACCTAACCTAACCTAACCTAACCTAACCTAACCTAACCTAACCTAACCTAACCTAACCTAACCTAACCTAACCTAACCTAACCTAACCTAACCTAACCTAACCTAACCTAACCTAACCTAACCTAACCTAACCTAACCTAACCTAACCTAACCCGGAGTCTGAGTCCAGCCCTTGCCGTGTAAGCAGCTTTTTTGCAAAGCTCTTATTTTAAAAAATCTTTTTTGTGGGTTTTTTAAGTGTTACAGTCACGTGTGATACGTCAAAAGTTGCGCACTCGCGAGGCGCTCAAGGCGACATATTATTTGTGAAATTTTAAAGTGACGGTGAAGTAGGAAAAGTGAAAAACCTAAAAATTTTAGGTTAAATTAATAAAAGTTTCAGTTTTTCCTCAATAAAAGTGTGTGTTGTGCTTAGTTTTCGACGAAAAAATCGCCGAAGTTTGGGGATGGGCTGTGCCCAACTTCCTGCACAACCAGAATATCGCCAACACAAAACGCCGAAGTAGGAAAACCGAAAAACAAAAAACCGCATGGCAACTTTTTGACACCGATTGAGCTGAAAAAATCTCTGGAGGTAAAGGCTAATACCATCAATAACCTTTTTTGATCAAAACAATTTTAACTCTTATAGTTTGTTTTTAAAAAAATTATCAAGTGCAAAAACTTTGAGCATCGATATCTCTAAAATTAGATCTATAACAAGACTTTCCATCTGAACCGTTTGCTGCGCGCTGGCTTGGAGAACAGTCCAGGATAAGATTTAGAATTTTAAGATTAATATCTTATAAAATAAAGTTAAAAATATCAATAAATTTAAGCTTAAACTGTTATTCTTCAAAATTTTACTCATATTGTTCTAGTAACCTGTTTATTATAATTTTGTATTAAAGAGCGAAATTTGTAGAAAATTAACGTATTTTTAGTGTAAATTTAGCGTTTATATTTTAGAAGTAGCAATATTTTCAATATTTTTTATGTTTTTTCTTGAATTAATTGAAAAGTATTAATCAAAAAATTCTTTGGTGACCGGATTTGGATTGGGGACATTTTTCCCTATCTCCAGATACCAAACACAACTGCATTAGGCCTGATATTGTAGATTTTAGACTTCATTTGACATATTTAGAGTGGCGCGGACGCCATCTTGGAAATGAACAAATGCGAATATCTCTGGAACCAGCGCTCGTAGCGAATTGCGGTTCTCTTTAGTGTATTAAGCTATCGATTTAGAACACCAATACCGGGCTTTTGGCCGGATTCGGGTTGTCACATTTTGGTGCACGGATCTCGCCAGATTCGTGTCGGGCGCGAAATTCTACGCACCCTAGACCCCAAAACCGCGTCTCTGCGACCCCTGGGGCCAGAGTTATACTAAGTTTAAGACTGACTTTGACGTTTGCGGCGCCATTTTGAAAATCTTCAAACGCCTATAACTTATCATAGCATTAAGATATTTTGTTGGAATTTTTTGTGTTGTGTTCGGTGGGGTTCAGAGCACATGCCCACGCTGTCAAAACCCGGATTGGGACCCTATAAATTTCTGTGGCCGCCGGTGGTGCTATCGTACGCGGGGCGTCAAGAACAGCCAGGAGAAATAAAGACCGATTTTCTGCGACCAGTAGGGACCGAGATATTGGCATTTTAAATTAGTCCGCGCATAACCCGGTGTATAATCCGAAGGCGCGCACTTGCTGTATCTCGGGAACTATTTTGTGTAGCGACCTGGGATTTTTTCGGGCACTCTTGGCGTGCTGCGGGCTACCTCCGGAGACTACAGGCATCCTTCTGCCTCTTCTTCTTTTATCTTCTTCTGTTTTCTTTTTCTTCTTTCTCTTCTTTTTGATTTTCTTTTTTGGAGTCTGTCTTGGGGACCTCAGCGAGCACCTGAACACGTAGATTTTTGGCAACTACGTACTAAATTGACTTTGTTTTGTTTGTACAAAAAGGGAATTTCTCCCTTTAAACCGTTGACATTGACTGATTGGCGTTGATTTGCATTATTGCAATAACATTTAGATTAATTTAGGCTAGGTATACACTTTACATTTATTTTACAATTTTAGTGTTAATATTAGTTTATTTAAACTTTTATATTCTCTAATTATATATCTTGTGATTTTGTGACTTTGCGTATCTCCCCTTCATTATATCACCATGAGTAACCCCACTTCGAAACCATCGCCAAAGTACCCTGCAAGCAGGAGAAGCTTAAGTGGGGCTCTAAAGTGCTCGTCTTGGCTCCAGGAAGCCATGCATTACAGTAAGAAAGCCAAAACGGCCCTAAATGAAGCCAAGAATTTAAAGGGAGACCTAAAAGTGCTGAATTTTGACATGATTGACAGGTTGACTTCGTTGGTTGGTGATATGGAGAAACATTTTGAACAAATAGGGGGTGGGGAAAAGACGAGTAAGTTAGGAGAAACAGTTGACTCCATATCTGAGACTGTTACTACAAATAAGGTATTTTTGCAAAGTATGGGAGAAAACCTCGAACAGAGGTTTAAGGAATTAGAGAGTAATTTAATAGAAAGAATAGAAGAGGGTGTTGAAATGATAAACACAACCACTTCTATGGCAAAGGAACGCCAAACGGAGGAAACCTGTACGCTAGTAACACAGGTGGTGAATAAAAGTACTATACAAATTGAAAACTTTGTGGATGGCTCGTTCGATGCTCTTATTGACAGAATAGACGCGCAAACAGAATTGATAGTTAAAGAGGTGAAAGAAAATGTGGAGGTCCTAAAATCTAGCCTCACATCTGCACATGAGGACAGAGAGATTGTGGGAGAAATACGAGAAATAAAAACTGCAGTGGAGGGTCTCCAGATACGGGATCTCATGTCTGGAGTTTCTCCCTCGTACGCAGATGCAGTAAGGCAACCAAAAACACCATGGGAGCATAAGCCAACACACTCCCTCATCATCTCTTCCACTGAGGGCACGGACACTTCAGGTGAAGTGGTCGAACACATCAAAGGAGCGCTGGACGCCAAGAAAAGCGGAATTCGGGTGGAGAAGCTGAGGAAAATACGGGATGGGAAGGTCATCCTCAGCTGCTCCACCAGAACGGAGCTGGGTAAGGTAGAGGCTCAATTGAAAAAGAACGCGAATATCGTCTTCGAGGAGGCGAAAAATAAAAGCCCGTTGGTAATACTTAAGAATGTATTGTCCTACAACACCAATGAGGACATTAAGGCCGCCTTACATAAGCAAAATGACAACTTATTGGGGGACCTTACGATTGACATAAGCCAAGCTGAGGTCATGTATAGACGCAGGGCTCGAAATCAACATGAGTGCCATCTGGTGCTCAGAGTGACGCCCGCACTATACCAGAGGCTACTGTCAGTCGGCAGAGTATATATAGACCTTCAACGCGTCCGTGTGGAAGATCAGTCACCTTTAGTGCAGTGCACTAAATGCCTCGCATATGGACACGGGCGCAAAATATGCACAGAGGCCGTAGACTTCTGCTATTATTGCGGAGGCCCCCATCTAAAGGCAGAGTGCGAGCAATTCCAGGCGGCCCAAGCACCGACGTGCAAAAATTGTGTAAAGGCAAAGTTAAATGATACCGCTCACAGCGTCTACAGCGATCAGTGTCCTGTTCGAAAAAAGTGGGACGCGCTAGCGAGGACGGCTGTAGCTTATTGCTGAAGTCGCCGCTGGCGTCCCACATAACAACGTCACCGAACCGAGCACACCTGACGTCCATCCACATTCTATAATAGGGCACATATTAAAACAGAAACATCAAAACTTTAGGAAACTAGGCAACAAAAATTTCGATATGAAAATATTAAATAAAAAGGCCTTTCAAAATACTATAATACTTACACATTTAACTAAATTTGCAGATCCAATGAATTGGACGAACTTTCGTTTGAAAGCAAGCCAATCAAAGTGCAGGTTGGTCAATGTCAGCGGTTTGATAAGTCTTAGGTATAAACTAATATATGATGGGTATTAGAAACTATGCTTGTTTTATATTTTGATATAAATATATAAAAAGCATAATAAGAAAATAGTATAGTAATAGTTGAATGTAACGCTAAATAAAAAAGCCATAAAATATTGTTAGTGTTAAGTATTGTATTGAGAAACTGTATTAGGAACTGTTAAGCAAAACATATAAATGTATAAGTAAAATAGTGCATACCATGTATGTATGATACATGTACATACACTATGTAATGTAGAAGGTAAGTAACTATAAGATACTAAATAACAGAAAAAAGCAGCAAAATAATATAAAATGAAAAGAAAAAACAAAGTATACAAAAAGAAAAATAAAAATTAGAAAAATAAAAAACAAAGTATACAAAAAACAAAACAAAACATCAAAAAAAAAAAAAAAAAAACAAAATATATATATATATATAAGATAATCTATAATTTTAAGATAGTCTCCTAGGAAATAGAATAGTAAGAAAATAAATTGTCATAATATATGTTAATGTATATATGTGATCCCTTTAAATAAGACAGAAATGATTCGATAACAAATTGTTTAAGTTAATCAGGATATAAACATGTAATAATAAAAGTACATGAAGTAAGTAAGGTGTAACAATATAAAGACATCAATAAACCATATATGTTAAGAACGGTACTGTAATAAAAAGTAGCCATAAATGTAAAGATTATTATCTGAAATAAAACCGTGTTGCGAAATTATTCATCCACCAAAAGGCCCCGATTATGTTGGGGGAGAAAACGCGGTCCGGACCTAGGTCCGGGCATTTAAAAAAAAAAAAAAAAAAAAAAAAAACCTAACCTAACCTAACCTAACCTAACCTAACCTAACCTAACCTAACCTAACCTAACCTAACCTAACCTAACCTAACCTAACCTAACCTAACCTAACCTAACCTAACCTAACCTAACCTAACCTAACCTAACCTAACCTAACCTAACCTAACCTAACCTAACCTAACCTAACCTAACCTAACCTAACCTAACCTAACCTAACCTAACCTAACCTAACCTAACCTAACCTAACCTAACCTAACCTAACCTAACCTAACCTAACCTAACCTAACCTAACCTAACCTAACCTAACCTAACCTAACCTAACCTAACCTAACCTAACCTAACCTAACCTAACCTAACCTAACCTAACCTAACCTAACCTAACCTAACCTAACCTAACCTAACCTAACCTAACCTAACCTAACCTAACCTAACCTAACCTAACCTAACCTAACCTAACCTAACCTAACCTAACCTAACCTAACCTAACCTAACCTAACCTAACCTAACCTAACCTAACCTAACCTAACCTAACCTAACCTAACCTAACCTAACCTAACCTAACCTAACCTAACCTAACCTAACCTAACCTAACCTAACCTAACCTAACCTAACCTAACCTAACCTAACCTAACCTAACCTAACCTAACCTAACCTAACCTAACCTAACCTAACCTAACCTAACCTAACCTAACCTAACCTAACCTAACCTAACCTAACCTAACCTAACCTAACCTAACCTAACCTAACCTAACCTAACCTAACCTAACCTAACCTAACCTAACCTAACCTAACCTAACCTAACCTAACCTAACCTAACCTAACCTAACCTAACCTAACCTAACCTAACCTAACCTAACCTAACCTAACCTAACCTAACCTAACCTAACCTAACCATTATATAGTTTAAGTACCTAATAGAATGATGACAAAAAAAAAAAAAAAAAAAAAAAAAAAAAAAAAAAAAAAAAAAAAAAAAAAAAAAAAAAAAAAAAAAAAAAAAAAATTACATATATACAATATTCTAAAAAGAAAAAAAAAAATATATACACATCCAAAAATATCCAGTAAAAATAAGGTATAATGTCTAAACTTGTAACTTTATACTTAATTTTGTTAGAATAAGTTATAGCTCTCTATGTAATCCTAAAACATAATGATATGGCATGAAATTAAAATAAAAATAAACACAAATATATTGAATCGCAAAATAATGGCTCTGATCATGTCAGAGGACAACTTGCGTGGCAGGAGTGTGGTTTTAGTCAGTAAGAGTCTGACACTGAGCAGACTGGCTCGCTTGCGAGGCAGCCTGGCCGTCCATGAGGATTTCCCACTCCTGCCAAATAAAAAAAAAAAAAAAAAAAAAAAAAAAAAAAAAAAACCTATCCTAACCTAACCTAACCTAACCTAACCTAACCTAACCTAACCTAACCTAACCTAACCTAACCTAACCTAACCTAACCTAACCTAACCTAACCTAACCTAACCTAACCTAACCTAACCTAACCTAACCTAACCTAACCTAACCTAACCTAACCTAACCTAACCTAACCTAACCTAACCTAACCTAACCTAACCTAACCTAACCTAACCTAACCTAACCTAACCTAACCTAACCTAACCTAACCTAACCTAACCTAACCTAACCTAACCTAACCTAACCTAACCTAACCTAACCTAACCTAACCTAACCTAACCTAACCTAACCTAACCTAACCTAACCTAACCTAACCTAACCTAACCTAACCTAACCTAACCTAACCTAACCTAACCTAACCTAACCTAACCTAACCTAACCTAACCTAACCTAACCTAACCTAACCTAACCTAACCTAACCTAACCTAACCTAACCTAACCTAACCTAACCTAACCTAACCTAACCTAACCTAACCTAACCTAACCTAACCTAACCTAACCTAACCTAACCTAACCTAACCTAACCTAACCTAACCTAACCTAACCTAACCTAACCTAACCTAACCTAACCTAACCTAACCTAACCTAACCTAACCTAACCTAACCTAACCTAACCTAACCTAACCTAACCTAACCTAACCTAACCTAACCTAACCTAACCTAACCTAACCTAACCTAACCTAACCTAACCTAACCTAACCTAACCTAACCTAACCTAACCTAACCTAACCTAACCTAACCTAACCAGTTGCGTGCTAGCGGCCGTCCGGAACGCCACGTTTTTGTACTGCTCTTTCTTTGAAAAATCGTAAAAGTGGTAAAGTTTTGCCCTACAAGTTCGTGTTACACCTTAAAAGTTGTGGAAAAGTGCCCCGCATACACTGCGCAACAGTTTATTATCCGGAGTGCAGTGAAAAACTTGTTATAGTGAAAAGTGCCAAAATTATATATTTTTCAAAATTTAAAAGCCAAATTACTTTTGATTTGTCGCGACGACCTATAAATTTTTTAACACATAATAGTGAAGGATTGTGTCCTTTATCTGTGACGGACTTTTAGGATTTTTTCCGTGGAAAATCGCGGAAATATTGCCTAAAAAACAAAAACCACGTGGCCACGAGGTCAGTGATACGGAAGTGTCAGACCCAATTTGACAACAGGGAACCGTAGCAGACCCAAGCAGCAGCTGGAATCAGCTTGAAGATTCGCAAGAAGTTAAGTGATAGTAGAGTTATGGACTTTTCAAATTATTCATAAAATCAAAAAAATACAAAGACTATTAATTTAAAAACTAAATCGATAAGGTTATATTTTTATGAATGTAAATTTTACAACCTTGTGTCTTCTGTTCCTGTACTAAAATTCAGAATTTTTGGATTAGAATTAAGTAACTTATAAATGATTTCAATTTAGTAAACATTTTTGCAAACTGCAAAATACAAAAAAATACATTGTAAGTATTATATTTTGCTTATCATACAGCTCTTCAAATTCTGAGGCGAATGAGCCCAAACACGGGTTATTTCTGACCACAGGCAACTGAGATGTTGGACATGTAAAATTGCGCCGACGCCATATTGGAAATTTTAAAACCCCTGTAACTCATCGCGTTTTTGAACGAAGTCTGCCGTGATTGGGCTCATTTATGAGAACTCCAACTGGCCAACAACCACATCTGACTGGCTCTACAATAGTAGAGTTTTTTTTTTTTTTTTTTTTTTCGTGCATATATCGGCACGCGATTTTTTATATATAAGTTAAACCAGACCTATTGTCCAAGTTTAGAAACAGACTCTATGTAGTTTTGAAGTTATAAATTAGTCCTTATTTTAACAGAAACAGGATATATACTCAGCTGCTACATGTTTTGTGTGAAGGATTTAATAATTTTTTGTTATAAGTGCATTCTTTTCTTATAGCTTAAAGCAAACATCGCAAATAAAATCCTGTATACACTTAAAATTTTTATATACAATTCATAAAAAAAAAAAATATATATATAGATATTTTTTTTTGTAATTAGACAGAGGCAATAGTCCTGCCTACTCAAGACGCCGTACACTCCGTTTTTTGACCAGTGTACATAGATTTTAGCACATACATTTACGTACGTTGTTTTTATATTACAAAACTATTATATAAAAAACTGGATATAGTTGACTTAAGCTCTGTAAAATGTCAGCTACAATTAGAACACCTGCCAAAAAGACCGCTACTACCGAAATCTCCCAGATCTCCAAGATGGACGCAGAGAAGGCTGGACCTTCCCCACAAAAAATGACGCAAGCCTCAAACGTGAGGCGTAGCATCGGAGAAGGGGAGGCGGTGACAATAAATACAAAATCCTGCCCTTCAGTAACACACCCGCACTCACCGAAAACAGCCCACTTGTTGACACCGGTGTCACCTCGGAAAACCAAGCAGAATTCAGTGGTCCCTCAGGAGTCGAATGGCGCGACACGTATAGCTTTTGGTGAACTTCCCGGGACGCCACCGGGGTCGGCACAGGCACCTGTAAACTTCTCCAACCGTATATCTCAGGCACGGAACTGTCTTCAGAGAGTGAAACACTGTGTTAACGAGTCTCGCAATCTGAGGACAGATCTGAAGGCTGGAATAATTGCGGGGGTGGACAATTTGTACCAATTAGTTAAGGAAGCTACGGCGGAAGCAACGTCAGCAGCAAAGACAGGGACAGCAGCAGCAGCAGCAGCCAAACCGAAGTTACCTGTAACAAAGGAAATGGGTGTTAACACGATGAATGAAAAAAGGGATATAAATGCAGGGACAATAAAACGAAACCAGATGCAAGAAAACATCAAGGACAAAGAAGGAAAGGAGTTAATAAAACTCTTAAAAGAACAAGGTGAAAAAATTGATAAAACTTTCAGGGAAATGGAACAGATAAAGGAAAAACTCGCGGATATACCAAAAGCCCTTCCCAAAATTATAACTCCAAGCGAGAGATTGCCACACACACGGAGCGCGTTGCACTCTATTGTAGTGGCATCAAAAGATGGAAATGAAACAGGGGACGAGGTTTTAGACCGGGTTAGGAAGGCCATCGATGCAAAGGAAGGATGGATTAAGGTAGAGCGAGTGAGGAAGGCAAAGGACAGGAAGATTATAATGGGCTTTGAAACAACAGAGGATAGAAACAGAATTAAGGAGAGACTGGAAAAAGATGGAGTCAACCTCGACGTCGAAGAAGTGAAAAATAAGGACCCGTTATTGATTTTGAGGGATGTACTCCTGATGCATACCGATGAGGAAGTCCTCAAAGCGGTCAAGAATCAAAATCGGGAACTCTTTCACGGCCTCGAAAATGTGGATCAGAGAATGACCATAAGATATCGGAAGAGGACGCGCAATCCACATTTGACTCACATTGTGCTTAGTGTATCTCCCACAATCTGGAGGAGAGCTATAGAGTTAGAGAAGCTCCGTATAGACCTCCAGAGAGTACGCGTTGAAGATCAGACGCCACTGGTGCAGTGTACCCGATGCTTGGGGTATGGCCACGGCAAACGTCTATGCAAAGATCCAGAAGACCTATGTAGTCACTGCGGTGGACCGCACCTTAGAGAAAGCTGTGCCGACTGGCTTGCTGCAGAGCCGCCTTCGTGTCGAAACTGCCAGAGAGGCAAGTTAGAAGTGACTAATCATAACGCCTTTAGTGTTGAGTGCCCCGTCCGTAAAAAATGGGAGAACCTGGCAAGATCCACTGTAGCGTACTGCTAAGGTGGCTCCAGATGAAAACGCAGACGGAGGTTATCGGTATCGAGCAATTCAGGCCAACTTACAAAGATGTCGCCAGGCAACAGAGGAGCTAGTAATGGAAGCAACAAGACGAAAGATTACCTTTGCAATGTTGCAGGAACCATACACGGGATCCGCAAAGAAACTAAAGTGTTTCCAAGGAACGCGAACGATACAGTGCGAAAAAAGTACAGACAAGACCAACAAGTCCGCCATCGTACTGTTTGACAGCAACATTGACGTGACCCATTGCCCAACGCTAACAACAGAAAATATAGTTGTAGCGCAATTTAAAACAGAGGCCTGGAAAATCACAGTCATCTCAGCGTACCTTGAAGGAGACGGAAACATAGAGGCAGACATCGATCACATCCATAAGATCATGAACTCAGTTGGAGGGAAGCGTACGATACTAGGGGGGGATGTAAACGCCTGGAATATCTGGTGGGGAAGTAGAGAGACGAACCAAAGAGGAAAAGAGTTAGCGGGTGCATTGGACCAAATGGAACTCTGTATTCTGAATAACGGAACAGAACCCACATTTGATTACCACAGAGGAGGCAGACGGTTTACAAGCTGGGTCGACATAACGGTCTGTACTGAGGACATGCTTGATAAGGTTGTCAAATGGAGACTAGATGGAGACGTAACAATTTCTGACCACAAGGCAATCCTGTTCGAAGTGAATCTTAAAAAGTCAAAAGGAGTAGAAATAAAAAGAACAACACGAAAATTCAACACGAGAAAAGCTAACTGGGCAGAGTTCCGAGAAGAACTTTAGCAGCTTTGGACAAATAAAGAAATAAACAAAGACGAAGTTGATAAAATCGTAACGAAGGAAGAACTTGCCCAAAAAATAGAAGAATACACGAAAGCAATAGAAGAAGCAAGTGAGAAACACATACCAAAAATAAAGGACAAGAAGCGAGCAGGATTGCCTTGGTGGACAGAGGAATTAACATTGAAGAAACAGGAAGTAAAGAGATACAAAAGACGGCTGAAAAATGCAGCAGCAGTGCGCCGAGAAGGAGTTCTCCAGAAATACCTCTCCGTCAAAGAGGAATACTTGCAGCTCATGAGCAGTACAAGAACTGACAGCTGGAAGACCTTCTGCCAAAAGCAAGACAGGGAAAGTATGTGGGACGGGATTTATAGAGTAATAGGCCGCACAACATCAAGGCAAGAAGACATACCATTAGTCCAAAATGGTAAAGTACTGGAAGGAGAAGAGTCTGCCAAGGCATTGGCAGATACCTTCTATCCGGAAGATGAAGCTCAAAAAGACAATGCAGCCCATAAGATGATAAGGGAAGAGGCAAACCTTGTGAATGAGGGTGAAGATGATGAATTATCTGACCCCCCATTCACGCTGGATGAACTCAAATGGGCTGCAGATAGCTTCAACCCAAAGAAGGCACCCGGGCGAGATGGGCTCACAGCGGATATATGCAGAATAGCTATCGCTCGTACTCCAGAGTTATTCTTGGCTCTTCTGAATAAGTGCCTGAGCCTCTCCCACTTCCCTACCATATGGAAGGAAGCAGTAGTGGTAATCCTGCGTAAACCCGGAAAGGAGGACTACACCATACCCAAATCATATCGTCCGATTGGCCTTCTGCCGGTATTAGGAAAGATTTGGGAGAAAATGCTAATCAGGAGAGTTAGATGGCATACTTTGGAGGAAGCGAACAAAAGGCAGTACGGATTTACACCACAACGCGGCGCCGAGGACTCCCTCTATGACCTAGTGAGACACATAAGACAAAAGCTGACCGAAAAGAAATTGGTCGTTGTGGTGTCCCTGGACATAGAGGGAGCCTTCGACAGCGCTTGGTGGCCCGCAATTAGATGCAGACTCGCAGACACGAAATGCCCAAAGAACATACGAAAAGTCCTCGATAGCTATCTAATGGATCGCAAAGTCCAGATTAGATACGCCGGCGCCACGTTTGAGAAAGCCACAACAAAAGGATGTGTCCAGGGTTCTATAGGCGGTCCCACCTTTTGGAACTTGCTGCTGGATCCTCTGTTGAATAGTCTGGAAAAGAGAGGAGACTACTGTCAGGCGTTTGCGGACGATGTTGTTTTGGTTTTCTCCGGCGAAACAGCACTCGCAATACAGAGACAGGCAAACACGACCCTAAAGCATGTCCAGGAGTGGGGTGAAGTGAATAAGCTTAAATTTGCACCTCAAAAAACTAAAGCGATGCTAATCACGAATAAGCTTAAGTACGACACGCCACTCCTGCGCATGGGGGGGACAGAGATTGCCATGTCAAAGGACATAAAAATACTAGGGCTGACTATCGACGACAAACTTACGTTCAACGCACATGTGGCAAATGCTTGCCGCAAAGCGTTGAACATCTACAAACAACTGGCGAGGGCAGCCAAGATAGAATGGGGGATCTCGCCGGAGATAACCAGAACAATATACGTAGCAGTAATAGAGCCCATAATAATGTACGCAGCAAGTGCCTGGGCACCGGCGACGGACAAAGTAATGACCCAGAAACACCTAAATGAGGTACAAAGAGGGTTCGCACAAAAAATTGTCAAAGCGTATAGGACCACATCCCTAAACTCGGCCCTTATACTCTCAGGACTGCTTCCACTGGACATGAGGATCAGAGAAGCAGCCTCTCTTTTTGAAATAAAGAAAGGACATTCCCATAGAGTAATAGGGGATCGTGACATCGAGACACCGATACCCTATATGACAACACCTCACCCACACTTAAACAACTGTATCGAATTCGGTCAAATTAACAACGGGGCAGAACTTGCCCAATTAGAAGACAATGGATACTCACTCTTCACGGATGGTAGCAAAATAGAGGGCAAAGTTGGCGCGGCACTTTCCGTTTGGAGAGGTGGCGCAGAGACCATGACCCGTAAATACAGACTGGAACAATTCTGCACCGTGTTTCAGGCCGAGTTACTTGCCTTAGCTAAGGCAACTGAAATTATCAGCAGTTATAGGTCCGGGGAAAAATTTACAATTTATAGTGACTCCAGATCAGCACTGGAAGCAGTCACTCGAGGCGTTTCTCTCCATCCCTTGGCTGTGGAAACCAGGCAGAATATCCAAGAGGCGACAAACCGTGGGAAAACCATAAAGCTTTTTTGGATTAAGGCCCACGCAGGAATGAAGGGAAACGAGCGAGCAGATTGTCTGGCAAAAGAGGCAGCACTATATGAGAAGACCAAACCAGACTATGACAGATGTCCAATCTCATTTGTCAAGCGTCAAATCCGCGAGGATACGCTTGGCGAGTGGGACACAAGGTACAGAGTGGGACTAACTGGGGCAACTACCAAATTATTCCTACCAAATGCTAGACATGCATACCGTACGGTTAGGAAAATAAATCTAGATCCGTTGTTAGTGCAAGTGCTGACGGGGCATGGTGGATTCTCCGATTATCTGAACCGGTTCAAGTGCAAGGAGAGTCCGGCGTGCCCTTGCGGTATAGGGGACAATGAGAGTGTAGTGCATGTGCTGACGGAATGTCAAATCTATGGTAAGGAAAGGTACGACCTAGAACAGCAAATTAATTTTAAAATAGACACCAAAAATATGGCAGAAATCCTGTCGAACAAAGATGTGCGTGGCAACTTTATAAAATTTTGTAAAACTATAGCCAAAATTGTAAATAATAAAAATAAAACAAGGTAAAATGTATAACTATGTTATATAATAATTATATAAGCATTAGTTTACAATAGATTTATTTAAGTAGAAAATTGTATAATGCATAGCACAAAAAAAAAAAAAAAAAAAAAAGGCATATAGAATATAAGTAATAGACTAATTAAGATAAATAGGTATGGAGTGTAAAGTTTATATAGAAATAGTAAAGAAATAGGTTAAAACAAAGCACTGTATAATTCAATAAAATAACAAGATAAAAGTAATTATAAGATAAAACAAAATAAGTGTAAATTATAGATGTAAGAGCGTGTGCAACTCTGTAGACTGTCAATAAAAACTGAAGTTCTAATAAAGGCACTGGTCTACCAAGCCAGTGGAAACAAAGTAATGCCCTGTGATGGCGGGTGCATCTAACAAAAAAAAAAAAAAAAAACCTAACCTAACCTAACCTAACCTAACCTAACCTAACCTAACCTAACCTAACCTAACCTAACCTAACCTAACCTAACCTAACCTAACCTAACCTAACCTAACCTAACCTAACCTAACCTAACCTAACCTAACCTAACCTAACCTAACCTAACCCAGTCTGAGTCCAGCCCTTGCCGTGTAAGCAGCTTTTTTGCAAAGCTCTTATTTTAAAAAATCTTTTTTGTGGGTTTTTTAAGTGTTACAGTCACGTGTGATACGTCAAAAGTTGCGCACTCGCGAGGCGCTCAAGGCGACATATTATTTGTGAAATTTTAAAGTGACGGTGAAGTAGGAAAAGTGAAAAACCTAAAAATTTTAGGTTAAATTAATAAAAGTTTCAGTTTTTCCTCAATAAAAGTGTGTGTTGTGCTTAGTTTTCGACGAAAAAATCGCCGAAGTTTGGGGATGGGCTGTGCCCAACTTCCTGCACAACCAGAATATCGCCAACACAAAACGCCGAAGTAGGAAAACCGAAAAACAAAAAACCGCATGGCAACTTTTTGACACCGATTGAGCTGAAAAAATCTCTGGAGGTAAAGGCTAATACCATCAATAACCTTTTTTGATCAAAACAATTTTAACTCTTATAGTTTGTTTTTAAAAAAATTATCAATTGCAAAAACTTTGAGCATCGATATCTCTAAAATTAGATCTATAACAAGACTTTCCATCTGAACCGTTTGCTGCGCGCTGGCTTGGAGAACAGTCCAGGATAAGATTTAGAATTTTAAGATTAATATCTTATAAAATAAAGTTAAAAATATCAAAAAATTTAAGCTTAAACTGTTATTCTTCAAAATTTTACTCATATTGTTCTAGTAACCTGTTTATTATAATTTTGTATTAAAGAGCGAAATTTGTAGAAAATTAACGTATTTTTAGTGTAAATTTAGCGTTTATATTTTAGAAGTAGCAATATTTTCAATATTTTTTTATGTTTTTTCTTGAATTAATTGAAAAGTATTAATCAAAAAATTCTTTGGTGACCGGATTTGGATTGGGGACATTTTTCCCTATCTCCAGATACCAAACACAACTGCATTAGGCCTGATATTGTAGATTTTAGACTTCATTTGACATATTTAGAGTGGCGCGGACGCCATCTTGGAAATGAACAAATGCGAATATCTCTGGAACCAGCGCTCGTAGCGAATTGCGGTTCTCTTTAGTGTATTAAGCTATCGATTTAGAACACCAATACCGGGCTTTTGGCCGGATTCGGGTTGTCACATTTTGGTGCACGGATCTCGCCAGATTCGTGTCGGGCGCGAAATTCTACGCACCCTAGACCCCAAAACCGCGTCTCTGCGACCCCTGGGGCCAGAGTTATACTAAGTTTAAGACTGACTTTGACGTTTGCGGCGCCATTTTGAAAATCTTCAAACGCCTATAACTTATCATAGCATTAAGATATTTTGTTGGAATTTTTTGTGTTGTGTTCGGTGGGGTTCAGAGCACATGCCCACGCTGTCAAAACCCGGATTGGGACCCTATAAATTTCTGTGGCCGCCGGTGGTGCTATCGTACGCGGGGCGTCAAGAACAGCCAGGAGAAATAAAGACCGATTTTCTGCGACCAGTAGGGACCGAGATATTGGCATTTTAAATTAGTCCGCGCATAACCCGGTGTATAATCCGAAGGCGCGCACTTGCTGTATCTCGGGAACTATTTTGTGTAGCGACCTGGGATTTTTTCGGGCACTCTTGGCGTGCTGCGGGCTACCTCCGGAGACTACAGACATCCTTCTGCCTCTTCTTCTTTTATCTTCTTCTGTTTTCTTTTTCTTCTTTCTCTTCTTTTTGATTTTCTTTTTTGGAGTCTGTCTTGGGGACCTCAGCGAGCACCTGAACACGTAGATTTTTGGCAACTACGTACTAAATTGACTTTGTTTTGTTTGTACAAAAAGGGAATTTCTCCCTTTAAACCGTTGACATTGACTGATTGGCGTTGATTTGCATTATTGCAATAACATTTAGATTAATTTAGGCTAGGTATACACTTTACATTTATTTTACAATTTTAGTGTTAATATTAGTTTATTTAAACTTTTATATTCTCTAATTATATATCTTGTGATTTTGTGACTTTGCGTATCTCCCCTTCATTATATCACCATGAGTAACCCCACTTCGAAACCATCGCCAAAGTACCCTGCAAGCAGGAGAAGCTTAAGTGGGGCTCTAAAGTGCTCGTCTTGGCTCCAGGAAGCCATGCATTACAGTAAGAAAGCCAAAACGGCCCTAAATGAAGCCAAGAATTTAAAGGGAGACCTAAAAGTGCTGAATTTTGACATGATTGACAGGTTGACTTCGTTGGTTGGTGATATGGAGAAACATTTTGAACAAATAGGGGGTGGGGAAAAGACGAGTAAGTTAGGAGAAACAGTTGACTCCATATCTGAGACTGTTACTACAAATAAGGTATTTTTGCAAAGTATGGGAGAAAACCTCGAACAGAGGTTTAAGGAATTAGAGAGTAATTTAATAGAAAGAATAGAAGAGGGTGTTGAAATGATAAACACAACCACTTCTATGGCAAAGGAACGCCAAACGGAGGAAACCTGTACGCTAGTAACACAGGTGGTGAATAAAAGTACTATACAAATTGAAAACTTTGTGGATGGCTCGTTCGATGCTCTTATTGACAGAATAGACGCGCAAACAGAATTGATAGTTAAAGAGGTGAAAGAAAATGTGGAGGTCCTAAAATCTAGCCTCACATCTGCACATGAGGACAGAGAGATTGTGGGAGAAATACGAGAAATAAAAACTGCAGTGGAGGGTCTCCAGATACGGGATCTCATGTCTGGAGTTTCTCCCTCGTACGCAGATGCAGTAAGGCAACCAAAAACACCATGGGAGCATAAGCCAACACACTCCCTCATCATCTCTTCCACTGAGGGCACGGACACTTCAGGTGAAGTGGTCGAACACATCAAAGGAGCGCTGGACGCCAAGAAAAGCGGAATTCGGGTGGAGAAGCTGAGGAAAATACGGGATGGGAAGGTCATCCTCAGCTGCTCCACCAGAACGGAGCTGGGTAAGGTAGAGGCTCAATTGAAAAAGAACGCGAATATCGTCTTCGAGGAGGCGAAAAATAAAAGCCCGTTGGTAATACTTAAGAATGTATTGTCCTACAACACCAATGAGGACATTAAGGCCGCCTTACATAAGCAAAATGACAACTTATTGGGGGACCTTACGATTGACATAAGCCAAGCTGAGGTCATGTATAGACGCAGGGCTCGAAATCAACATGAGTGCCATCTGGTGCTCAGAGTGACGCCCGCACTATACCAGAGGCTACTGTCAGTCGGCAGAGTATATATAGACCTTCAACGCGTCCGTGTGGAAGATCAGTCACCTTTAGTGCAGTGCACTAAATGCCTCGCATATGGACACGGGCGCAAAATATGCACAGAGGCCGTAGACTTCTGCTATTATTGCGGAGGCCCCCATCTAAAGGCAGAGTGCGAGCAATTCCAGGCGGCCCAAGCACCGACGTGCAAAAATTGTGTAAAGGCAAAGTTAAATGATACCGCTCACAGCGTCTACAGCGATCAGTGTCCTGTTCGAAAAAAGTGGGACGCGCTAGCGAGGACGGCTGTAGCTTATTGCTGAAGTCGCCGCTGGCGTCCCACATAACAACGTCACCGAACCGAGCACACCTGACGTCCATCCACATTCTATAATAGGGCACATATTAAAACAGAAACATCAAAACTTTAGGAAACTAGGCAACAAAAATTTCGATATGAAAATATTAAATAAAAAGGCCTTTCAAAATACTATAATACTTACACATTTAACTAAATTTGCAGATCCAATGAATTGGACGAACTTTCGTTTGAAAGCAAGCCAATCAAAGTGCAGGTTGGTCAATGTCAGCGGTTTGATAAGTCTTAGGTATAAACTAATATATGATGGGTATTAGAAACTATGCTTGTTTTATATTTTGATATAAATATATAAAAAGCATAATAAGAAAATAGTATAGTAATAGTTGAATGTAACGCTAAATAAAAAAGCCATAAAATATTGTTAGTGTTAAGTATTGTATTGAGAAACTGTATTAGGAACTGTTAAGCAAAACATATAAATGTATAAGTAAAATAGTGCATACCATGTATGTATGATACATGTACATACACTATGTAATGTAGAAGGTAAGTAACTATAAGATACTAAATAACAGAAAAAAGCAGCAAAATAATATAAAATGAAAAGAAAAAACAAAGTATACAAAAAGAAAAATAAAAATTAGAAAAATAAAAAACAAAGTATACAAAAAACAAAACAAAACATCAAAAAAAAAAAAAAAAAAAAAAAAAAAAAAAAAACAAAATATATATATATATATAAGATAATCTATAATTTTAAGATAGTCTCCTAGGAAATAGAATAGTAAGAAAATAAATTGTCATAATATATGTTAATGTATATATGTGATCCCTTTAAATAAGACAGAAATGATTCGATAACAAATTGTTTAAGTTAATCAGGATATAAACATGTAATAATAAAAGTACATGAAGTAAGTAAGGTGTAACAATATAAAGACATCAATAAACCATATATGTTAAGAACGGTACTGTAATAAAAAGTAGCCATAAATGTAAAGATTATTATCTGAAATAAAACCGTGTTGCGAAATTATTCATCCACCAAAGGGCCCCGATTATGTTGGGGGAGAAAACGCGGTCCGGACCTAGGTCCGGGCATTTAAAAAAAAAAAAAAAAAAAAAAAAAACCTAACCTAACCTAACCTAACCTAACCTAACCTAACCTAACCTAACCTAACCTAACCTAACCTAACCTAACCTAACCTAACCTAACCTAACCTAACCTAACCTAACCTAACCTAACCTAACCTAACCTAACCCACAGTCCCCCGCGCGCGCGATCGCGATCGGATCATTTTTGCGTCGCTCCGCGTACGATAAATCCAAAAATTCGTAAAAGTTTTACCTACAAAGACACAAATAGTACCAAAAGTTGCGCAAAAGTGCCAGTGACCTAGTGGTGACATTAGTTTTTATCGGACAGCCCAAATTTAGTGCATAATTCAATTTTAGTGAAAAAAAATTTACCGTTATTCCGTGCAAAAACAATTATTAACTCATAACTTCAGTTTTGTCGCGAGAACCTATTGTTTTTAATTTACCATAGTTTAAAGTAGTGCTGCTTACACATTCTGTGAAAGTCTGGGAATTTTCCATATCCGGCTTCACAGTTTTCCATCAACTTTTACAAAATTTTAACCATAGTGCGAACTTTGCAACAAGACTTTGCCTATTCCTGTGACTAGTTAACTTACATATTGGATATCATTCGTTGTGCTATCTAATCGACTACAACTCCTGAAAGTTTCGTGAAGATCAGATAAAGCGTCACGGAAATATAAAGGTTTTTCCCCGCGTAGACTATTTTTCCAAATCGGAAAAGGACCGGAAATACTGACATCGAAGATCCTGCGGATAATTCTTTTTATTTCCTGGCATCCGTTCATTCTGTGCACATACACCCTAGAAGTTTGAAAGTTTTCGGCCTTTAACTTCAGTGTTTTCCATCAACTTTTGTCAAAATTTACCAAAAACTATTTTGTGCAACACCTCTGTGCGTAATTCTGTGACTTTACAATTTAAATTCTATATACTAGTTGAAGTGCAATCTCATTAACCATTCTAGCTGAAAGTTTGAGAGAGATTTGTCAAGGATTCACGAAACTATTACGGTTTTACCACAACACGGGATTTCTCGTTAACGATAAAAACGCGGAAAACTAGTATTCAAGATCCTGAGGGTGATTCTGGTTCATTGGTGGCATCCGCCTTGTCAGTACCTTTCTGCTGATACCTCTCCCATTCTAATCCATCAATTTTTGAAGCGATACTAGGTCTATTATTACTGTAAAATTTTCCACCAATTTCATTAATTATTATTTTCTGATTTTTTCCATAAACACATTGTTTTTATTTTACTATTAGCTAGGGAATTAACTAACATATCGCAGTTTTTAATTTTATAATATTTAGATAAGTAGCTCTGGATATATAACACTTCCACTAAGACAGTATTTTCTGTGACTCCCATTTTTTATAAGCTGAACGGGAGTCGCTATAACTCGTCACCTTAACGTCCCCGAGTAGATCTTAGACCACGACACATAGGTTTTGTCCCAAGGGCTATCGTATGCCCTTACTCCCATCACTCTAGGACGAACTAAAAATTTACTCGGGGTAAATTACGTAATTATCGCCGATCAAAATTTTTTACCCATTTCTTTGATTACTTTAAAACCATTCATCTTAAAATAATTTAGTTTTCACTTCAATATTCGCCTAATTGGCACCTTTCATTTGATACCCACTTCATATATATAATTTTTTTTTTTTTTTTTTTTTTTTTTTTTTTTTTTTTTTTTTTTTTTTTTTTTTTTTTCATATCTGTCCCTAGTTTAGTCATGTAGTATCAGATAGATAAATAGTCGCTTTTTTCCCATACCCGTCCAAACATGACTCCCCCCGCAATCGACATTCCACCCCTTCCCGCATCCGCCACCGATGCTACCAACATCGAATCATGCGCCAACATTATCAGCACGCTTGCGTCACACATTACGCGGACCATCGGCGAAGGCCGCAGCGTCACTGTGCTCAACAAGCGCATAATCCAACAGGCTGCCGAAGAGATACGCAGGGCCACACTACTGCTCCCTAAATTCTGCGATGCAGAGACGGAGAACGCACCACCACCTTCCGTACCTCAAACGCATGAAACTCTTAAGGCGGAAATCATCACCTGCGTCCGCGAGGAACTCATCAGGCATCTAGCTCAGTTCGAGAAACAACAAGCACCAATATCATACGCCCAAGCGGCAGCACCCACATCACCACCACGCACAGAGCTAATAAAACTTACCAAACCACCTCCTAGCAGACCAGCCATCATAGTGACCTCGAAGGATGACGCCCACTCCCGCCAGCAGGTGGTTGAGTCATTCAAGGCGAGCGTCAACTTCAGGACCACCACGTATGCCCCTGTACGGATTCAAGGAGTGTCGAACAATAAACTTAGAGTAGAGTTTCAAAACGAACGACAAAGGGACGAGACATTAAAACTGCTCAGCTCGGCTCCGTCTCGAGTTAGCGCAGAGCCTGCTCGCGAACTCCGGCCCATGGTGATACTCAAGGGCATATCAACCGATACACCTTCTGACGACCTCATAACGATCATCAAGGGTCAAAACGAAGAGATTGCAGCACTCATATCACACGAAGAGGACCTCAAAATTGCCTTTAAGAGGAACAACCGCAACCCAAATCTTTATAATGCCGTGCTACAAGCTAAGCCGAACATCTGGCGAAAAATGACAGAGATGGGCAGGGTTGCCATTGACTACATGCGCGTGCACTGCGAAGAATTCTCACCCTTCACGCAGTGCCAAAAGTGCTACCAATTTGGGCATATCAAAGCCAAGTGCACATCAACTGAGGAACCCTGCGCCTACTGTAGCGAGCCAAATCATCAGGCACAAGCATGCCCGCTCAAGGAGAAGAAGGGAGCGCCTAAATGCGTCAACTGCTGCAACCACAACAACAAATTTAAGACCAGTTATGACATCAAACACAAAGCCAATTCACCCAACTGCCCCGTCATCAAGTCCATGCAGCAGCGTATAAACAACCGCATTAACTACGGACAAGATTAGTAACAACAGCCATCACAAAAGTTAATATCACTAGAGTGCAACATACTGATTCAAACATAGCCCTGACCAAATGCAAAACGAACATAAATATGAATGATGATGTGGGGGCGATGTATCAAATAGCAGAACCCCCACAAACACATTCACACAAAATGTGCAGGAAACCAGAGCACAAGATATAGGCAAGCTACAAAAACGGGAGCAAACAGAAGCCAGAGACTTAACATAACAGAGAGAAAGCTAAATGAATGCTAGATGGGGGGGCAATGTATCAAATCGCAGAACCCCCCCAAATACATTCACAACAAACTAGAAGGAAACGAAAGCAAAGATACTGTGACATAATTAAATAAGAAGGAAGAGACCGACGCTAAGAGTGTATAACTTACATGAATGATAGAAGGGGGGGTAATGTATCAAATAGCAGAGCCCCCCCAAATACATTCTCACCAATGAGAATAAACAGAGAGCATGAGAGAGTCTCACACTATTTAAAACTAACCAACAAATATAATAAAAAAAAAAAAAAAAAAAAAAAAAAAAACCTAACCTAACCTAACCTAACCTAACCTAACCTAACCTAACCTAACCTAACCTAACCTAACCTAACCTAACCTAACCTAACCTAACCTAACCTAACCTAACCTAACCTAACCTAACCTAACCTAACCTAACCTAACCTAACCTAACCTAACCTAACCTAACCTAACCTAACCTAACCTAACCTAACCTAACCTAACCTAACCTAACCTAACCTAACCTAACCTAACCTAACCTAACCTAACCTAACCTAACCTAACCTAACCTAACCTAACCTAACCTAACCTAACCTAACCTAACCTAACCTAACCTAACCTAACCTAACCTAACCTAACCTAACCTAACCTAACCTAACCTAACCTAACCTAACCTAACCTAACCTAACCTAACCTAACCTAACCTAACCTAACCTAACCTAACCTAACCTAACCTAACCTAACCTAACCTAACCTAACCTAACCTAACCTAACCTAACCTAACCTAACCTAACCTAACCTAACCTAACCTAACCTAACCTAACCTAACCTAACCTAACCTAACCTAACCTAACCTAACCTAACCTAACCTAACCTAACCTAACCTAACCTAACCTAACCTAACCTAACCTAACCTAACCTAACCTAACCTAACCTAACCTAACCTAACCTAACCTAACCTAACCTAACCTAACCTAACCTAACCTAACCTAACCTAACCTAACCTAACCTAACCTTTTTTTTTTTTTTTTTTTTTTTTTTTTTTTTTTTTTTTTTCCGTGAGGAGAGGAAAATCCATTATGGACGCCTCCCAGCCCGTACTGGTAGGCAGTGTCCGACTCACACGGACTAAAAACCTCTCCTCCTTCTTTACTCACTATTGCATCTGTCTGGGACTTTGTTGTATTACATCAGACAGCTGCTGAGTTGTGCCTGTGGTAGCCTGTGCTCTCTTTTGGGCTTCTTCTTCTCTTTCAGTTCGTTCTTTTTGTTTCATTATGGAAGTAATGTAGGCTTTTATTTTTTCCCAAAATTCTTCGCTTCTTATCATTACTTTAGCTATATTTTCTGTTGTTATTTCTATACCTAGATCCTTTTCCAAGGTATCTTTTTCTGTTACAAATTTCTGGCACTCGAAAATCGTGTGTTCGGCTGTGTCTATGGCCGGACAGTACCAACAAGTGTCTGTCGAGGACTTGCCAATTCTTTTTCTGAATGAATTGAAAACGCCATGTCCTGACAGACATTGTGATACGTAGTAATCAACGGACCCATGTTTTCGCTCACACCAAGTCTTGACAAACGGTATGACTTTTTTAGTCCATAGACCTTTTTCTGAGGTATCCCAACTATGTTGCCATTTGGCAAAGGTCTGTTCTCTGAGGGCCAATTTCGTCTTCTCGTTTCTTTCCGAGTGCTTGTACAGTTGGCATATTTCCTCTATTCTCAGGCAAATCGGTATGATGCCAGAAATTGCCATCGATGCTTCATATGACACCGTCTTGTACAGGCACGCAACTCTAATAGCTGCAAGCCTATGGCAACTCTCCAATTCTTTTCTGGCTTTCGCGTACTTAATCCCCCGTTCCCAGACTGGTGCCGCGTAACAGATAATGGATTGGATCACTCCCGCTATGAGCTTGCGCTTGATTGATTTTGGTCCGTCTATCCGTGGCATTAGTCGACCAATGGCCTGGCATCGAGACGCTGCTTTAGCTGCCGTTGCCTGTATGTGAGGCAGGAAGTTGAGCGATTTATCAAGCAGAACCCCTAAGCACTTCACAGTACTAGTCGGTTTTATCCTTTTACCTTGTACCGTGAAGTGCACAGGGATGTGCTTTCTTCTGCCACTGACGACCAATGCTTCCGTCTTTTCTGGGACAAGCTGTAACCCGCGGCTCTCCATCCACTCGCTTATTTGGTATACAGCCTGGTTGCCTCTCGCCATTAGAGTTTCCTCATGTTTCGCCCATATAACGATTGTCAAGTCGTCTGCAAACCCAATGGATTTTACCCCTGGCGGCAGTTCGAGCCTCAGTACTCCGTCATACATTATATTCCATAATAATGAGGCCAGAACTGAGCCTTGTGGTACACCTCTCTTTGTTTCAATTATTTCTTTTCCATCTTTATGCTCAATCTCGATAAACCTATCCGTCAGATATGAGCGAATGATTTGGATGAGGTATGGTTCGATTTTTAGCAAGATAAGTTCGTTGATGATGTTGTTCCACCTCGCCGAGTTAAAGGCGTTCTTGACATCCAGAGCGATGACAGCGCTGAACTTGCGCGTGCGCCAAGTACCACTCCGGGCCCGATCTATGGTCTCACAGAGAGACATTAGTGCATCCACAGTGGATCTTGCTCTGCAGGTGTTTCTTGCCAGGGTCTTCGGGAATGTAGATTGACGTTTCTTGCCCCCCCCAGAGTACGAGGGGCAGACTGCGGCAGTTGATAGAACTTTCGCAGTGGGGGATTCTCCACTAGGATTAGTGGTGCCCCCCTGGGGTAGTTTACTTTTGAGATCCGTCATTACATAAAAGTCCTCAATTTTGGATTAAGGAAATCCACCTTTTGAATCTGGGTAAGGTCCCATAGGCCGCAACTTTCTTGTCTAGAGGCACGCCCATGCCTATCGGTTTTGGTCCACGCCAGATTAATCCGGTACCCTCCATATTTGGAGGGCATTCCCCTATCCGCCAACCGGGGGACGCGCCCGATGGGAGTTCCGACAACTCCACACGGGAACCTAACCTAACCTAACCTAACCTAACCTAACCTAACCTAACCTAACCTAACCTAACCTTTTTTTTTTTTTTTTTTTTTTTTTTTTTTTTTTTTTTTTTTTTTTTGCGGGCGAGGAGAAAATGTGCCTACCGCATGCCACACCGCTCGGGGAAGCGATGTGGGTATGTGGGGCCCTCACCCACTAAAAACTCCGCCGTGTTCCGTCTCATCACCTGGGAGCTGGGGTAACGGGAGCATGTGGACATTCGTCCGCGACCCCAGCAGTGAGAGACCGCGTTTGCGATCACCGCCTCTGTGTGATAAGTAAAGGTGTGAGCTGCTTCACTTTTGCAATCTCACCTTGAGAGGTGCGCGGGAACACCACGCAACACCGTCTCGGGCCTTGTGTGTGCAATGGGCAACGGACTTCCCCAAGCCCGCCGCCCACAGGCCATTTTACGGGGGTCGGAAAAGGGCATTGTCCCTTCTCCGCCTGCGCCCCGTTCTTCGGGTGCGGATAGGTAGGGTGGAGGTGATTTCCCTCTCCCTCTCCGCTGCTTCCTTCTGTGAGATTACGTCCTCACAGAAGGTGGCGACAGCTTGCCATGAGCTCTCGCTCTCGACCATAGTTTGAACCACGGCCGGGAGCGAGAGATCACCCCCCACTTCAGCGATTAAGATACGGCGCTGCTCTACCCAGGCAGAGCATTGCTCGAGGGTATGCTGCGCCGTGTCTTCCCGGCAGTCTCCACAGTGGTGGCACCTGCTGTCTGGTTCCCTCCCGGCGACCCGACACAGATACTTGCCAAAACAGCCATGGCCCGACAGTACCTGCGTCAGCCGAAAGGTCAGCAGTCCATGGCGTCTGCCAACCCACTTACTTAGGACTGGATGGAGAGCTTCAGCAATCCCAAGTCCAGCTCCGGGCTGCATCAGCCTACCCCTCCAAATTTCGAGGGCATCCCCCTGTAGAGCAGCCCTTTGCCGCTCCAGCATTCTGGGCGCAATCCAGCCACCGTTTTCCTTGCGCCACTCGTATAATGACGCAAGGATCCTCGCGTCGAGGTCCCAAGGCAGGCTTCCCGCTAGGGCACACGCCGCCTCACCCGAAACTGTGCGATATCCGCGAATGGCCCTAATCGCCATCGCCCGTTGCGGTTTTCGCAGTAAGGCGGCGCCGCGCACGGTTAGGTTGCTGGACCAAACAGGCGACCCATAGAGGACCATTGAGCGGATGATCCCCATATAGAGCCGCCTGCAGCCGTTATTTGGCCCCTTGAGGTTTGGCAGCAGCCGACCCAGAGCAGCCGCCGCACCCATCACCCTTGGCACAAGACGCTGGAAGTGAGCGTCGAATCTCCATCTGCTATCTATCACGAGCCCCAGATAGCGCATGCTCGACTCAACCTTGATGCGGACCCCACTGATGACGATGTGGGATCCTAAGGGAGGCGCCCTCCGAGGCCCGTGAAAGCATAAGGCTTCGGACTTAGTGAGCGCTACTTCCAGCCCCAGCATTCG
Source organism: Xylocampa areola (assembly GCA_935421205.1). Taxonomy (NCBI): domain Eukaryota; kingdom Metazoa; phylum Arthropoda; class Insecta; order Lepidoptera; family Noctuidae; genus Xylocampa; species Xylocampa areola. The sequence goes on from OW285205.1 coordinate 27,966, forward strand.
GATGCGTTGCACGATCTGTGCCACTCCTGCTGTAGCGAGACGGGCCGCATCGCTATACGTCCTCTCCCTGGCCAGGACCAACGTGTCATCTGCGTAGCACGTCAGACTGACACCAGGGAGGTTATCCCCACGCAGAGCCCAGTCGTAGCCGATGTTCCACAGAAGCGGTCCGAGGACAGATCCCTGTGGAACACCACACGACACGCGCTTTACACAGGGCCCGTCACGACCCTCATACGACACCGATCTGTCGAGAAGGTACGCCCCGATGATCCGCTGCAGGTAAGGGGGCACCTGATGGTAGCGGAGCCCTTCCCTGACGCAGCTCCAAGGGAGTGTGTTGAATGCATTGGCAATATCTAAAGATATCGCCAACACAACACCACCACCCGATACCACCTCCTCCGCTACACTCTTTACGCGCAAGATCGCATCGACCGTCGACCGCCCTACCCGGAATCCAAACTGGCTGTCGGAGAGATCTGGCCCTACTCTGCTCAAGTGTTTGACCAGACGAGCGGCGATGATGCGCTCGAAAAGCTTGCCCACCTCGTCAAGCAGCACTATCGGACGGTATGCGGAAGGAGATTCCACAGGACGTCCTTCCTTCCGTAGCAAGACGAGCCGGCCGGACCTCCACTGCTGCGGAAAACACCCCTGCCCCAAGCAAGCGTCGAAAAACTTGCTCAACCGGGGACCCAGTGCCCTCAGAGACAGAACCCAGGCGCGACCGGGTATTCCATCTGGTCCCGGAGCGGTATTCTTAAGACGCAGACGAAGTTCGGCTGCTCCGAGCTCGGCCTGAGTTATTTCCGGTACTTCATCCGCGTCCGCAACCACCGCAGGCGGCGCCATCGATGGGGGCCTGTGTTCCGCTCTTTCAGGGAACAGGCTCGACACGACGACCTCCAAGAACCCGGGTTCCAGGGTTTGTGTGAGCGGTGGCGACCAAGGCTGGAGTTTGCCCCTTACCCAGCGGTAGGGTCGGCCCCATGGGTCTCGGTTAAGGGACTCTACGAGCTCCTCCCACGACGACTCTTTTGCCTCTTCGATGCTCAACTGCAGTTTCTGTTTCGCCTGGGTGTACGCGCCATACAGCTGAGCCTCGACTTCAGACTCGCGGTGCCGCCTCCTTCGGTACCTAGTGTACCGGCGCCTCACTGCAACACAGTCAACTCTTAAGGCTGCAATCTCTTCGGACCACCAGTACACTTGGCGCCTAGGAACCTAACCTAACCTAACCTAACCTAACCTAACCTAACCTAACCTTTTTTTTTTTTTTTTTTTTTTTTTTTTTTTTTTTTTTTTATGTGGAGAAATGCCCTCGCATACCGCTCTGACACGGGGAGACAGAGCGGTTATGTGGGACTCGAACCCACTAAAACTCCACAGTATACCTCCTCAGCTGCTTGAGGGCGGGACGCGGGAACGCTCTCGCACACAACCGCGAACCCGCCCGCAGCCGTCCGTTGCCGGACTCCCTCACGGGGTTGGGTATTGCACCCCCCCGCTACGGCACACCAGACTAATGGCGTGCCGCAACCACCTCGGAGACCATGTGCAATGGGTGCCAGACAACCCCGTGTCTGGACGCCCAAGGTCCCCTGCGACGGGTCAGGTCTGTGGCCCCGCCGCCTGCCACTACGGCCGCAGAGGATAGGGAGAGCGGCGCCTCGCAATACCGGCACTCCTCTTCCCCTGCGGCCCCGTCAAGGCCGCGGCAGGTAGGGAGAGCGGCGCATCGACATACCGGCACTCCTCTCCCACCGCGGCCCCCATCCCTCAGCTGCGGTGCCGCCCATACGACGCCGCAGCCCACCTCAGTTGCGGCACCCCCCATAAGGCCCGCAACCTACGCCGGCGCCGCTCCAACATGGGCTTGAAGGCAAAGCCCTGAGGAGCGGCCCTCCTCGGGTTCCGTTAGCTTCACCGTGGGTGACCAAGCCACGGCTACTAGAGCCCCCCCACCACGACAAGGTGGAACCCCTGGGGGGGAACCTAACCTAACCTAACCTAACCTAACCTAACCTAACCTAACCTAACCTAACCTAACCTAACCTAACCTAACCTAACCTAACCTAACCTAACCTAACCTAACCTAACCTAACCTAACCTAACCTAACCTAACCTAACCTAACCTAACCTAACCTAACCTAACCGAGACCTCCAGATCCTCAACACGGGCCAAACCCCGACCTTCGAAACGCACAGAGGGGATAGGCTATGTACGAGTATAGTAGATGTTACTGTGTGTAGCCTATCACTGTTAGGAAAAATTGAAGAATGGCACGTCGATAGAAGCCTGATCACCTCAGACCACAACGCCATAACCTTCTCAATGCGTCTAGAGAAAGCCTTGGAACCCTTAAGGCCAATCTCGACACGCATTTACAACACAAAGAAGGCAAAGTGGTCAGACTTCATCACAAAGTTTAAAGCAAGCCTAAACGCACACGCCATAACAGCCAGCAGCGTTTCAACAGTGTCAAGCCCGAGGGAACTGGAGGTTCTGCTCGGTCAGTATACAGAAAACATCCACCTCAGCTGCGAAAAGACGATCCCTAAGTTGGGATCCCCCAAACCCAACTCAACGCCCCCCTGGTGGTCCCCTCTTCTCGAGCGCCTCAAAAGGGAGGTGCTAACAAGAAAGAGGAGGATCCGAAACGCAGCCCAAACCAGAAGGCAATACGTCATCGACGAGTACTTGCAGGCAAAAACCAACTACCAAGCTAAAGCGAGTGAGTCTGCCACAGAAAGCTGGAAGGAGTTCTGCTCGACGCAGGACCGAGAAAGCATGTGGGACGGTGTCTACAGAGTCTTGAGGAAGACTGCCAGAAGGAAAGAGGACATGCTCCTTAGGAACACCGAGGGCGAAACACTCAGCCCAGAGCAATCCGCGCACCTACTGGCCAACACGTTCTATCCCGACGATTCAGTAGACACTGACTCAGAACACCACACATTGCTCAGAAACCTCACAGAGGGAAAAAACTTGGCAGCAATAGAAGGTCTGTCGGATGATGACCCACCCTTCACAACTGCGGAGCTTGAAATGGTCCTACAGGCCCAAAACCCGAAAAAAGCTCCCGGTCCTGATGGGCTGACATCCGATATATGCACAGCTGCAATAAACTGTAACAGGGAGGTGTTCCTAGCACTGGCAAACAAATGCCTATCGCTATCGCACTTCCCAAAACAGTGGAAAGTAGCCCACGTGTGCATACTGCGTAAGCCTGGCAAAGACGACTACACCCACCCAAAGTCGTACAGGCCAATAGGTCTGTTATCGGTGCTGGGCAAAATAGTCGAGAAACTCTTTGTGAGTAGGCTCCAGTGGCATCTACTCCCCAAACTCAACAAGCACCAGTACGGGTTTATGCCACAGCGAGGAACCGAGGACGCCCTCTATGCCCTAATGATGCACATACGTGCGGAAATCAAAGCGAAGAAGATCGTGCTTTTGATATCACTGGACATAGAGGGAGCTTTCGACAACGCATGGTGGCCGGCGCTTAAACAGCAAATGGCAGAAAAGCGCTGCCCCAAAAACATCTACGCCCTCGTCAACTCGTACCTAGAAGACCGCAAAATCCGGGTCAACTATGCCAGAGAGTCTAGCGAGAAGGGCACCACGAAAGGATGCGAGGGCTCAATAGCCGGGCCGACGTTTTGGAACCTTATCCTAGACTCGCTACTACACAATCTGGCTAGCAAAGGGGTATACTGTCAGGCCTTCGCGGATGATGTGGTCCTGGTATTCTCAGACCATGCAGTCAGTACCTTGCAGCAGGAAGCCGAAGACACGCTGGAAATGGTGGCTCAGTGGGGGGATCGAAATAAGCTACGTTTCGCCGCGCATAAAACCAATGCGATGGTGATAACGAAGAAGCTCAAATACGACTCTCCCATAATCCACATGTCCGGCGTCCGGCTAGATCTAGTCGAAGAGATCAAGCTGTTGGGTCTAATAATAGACTGCAAACTCACCTTCAACGAGCATGTAGCCGTGACCTGTAAAAAGGCCGCGGATATATACAAACAGCTAGCATGCGCGGCAAAGGTGACGTGGGGTCTCAACAGAGAGATAATTAGGACCATCTATGTGTCGGTGATAGAGCCAATCGTGTTGTACGCAGCGAGCGCGTGGGCACCCGCAGCTGAGAAACTGATGACCAGAAATCAGTTAGACTCACTGCAAAGGGGATTTGCGCAAAAAATCTGCAAAGCTTACCGCACGGTATCTCTGACATCGGCACTAATCCTCTCAGGCCAACTGCCCTTAGACCTCCGCGTGATAGAGGCCGCCACCCTTTTCAAAGTCAGAAAAGGTCATTCTCACGAGTTTGTACCACCAGGCAGAGAAATAGAGAGTAAAGTGGACTACAGACTCGCTCCCCACCCATCCCAACTCACAATAACAGAGTACGCGTGCCTAGAAGACATGGATCCCGAAACCCTGATAACCCACCAAGTTAACGGTCCCCAAATATACACCGACGGCAGCAAGATTGAAGGGAAAGTCGGAGCTGCCCTAACATGGTGGGAAGAAGGCAGGGAGAAAAAGTCCAAAACCTTCCGCCTAGAGCCACACAACACTGTCTTCCAATCGGAGATGTACGCACTCTTCAGAGCCGTCAAGATGGCGAGAGAATCCAGGGCGGCCTCCGTCAGCATTTTGAGCGACTCTAGATCATCGCTTGACCTGCTGAGGAGCCCGTCCGTCTCTCACATCCTAGCGCGGGAAATGAAGAGGCTCGTGCGCGAAACCAGAGAGGAGGGCAGAGAAGTGAAACTATGCTGGCTAAGAGCGCACGTGGGGACACCCGGGAATGAGAGAGCGGACGAGTTGGCCAAAAAGGCAGCGCTCACCAAAAAAACAGCCCCCGACTACGACAAAGTCCCAGTATCGTTCGTGAGGAGGCAGATACGACTAGAGACTGTCAAGAAGTGGCAGGCGCGATACGAGTCCTCCAGCACAGGCTCCGTCACAAAAGTATTCTTCCCAGACGTCCTAGAGGCGAAAAGAATACTCCGAAACGTTGACCTCACGCCGGTCCACGTCCAAGCCCTGACTGGACACGGAGGATTCTCAGCGTACCTCCACCGCTTCCACTTAAAAGACAGTCCCTCGTGCGTATGTGACCCGAGCTGCGACGAAACGATTTGGCATCTGCTCCTTGAGTGCCCAAGATTCTGCCATGAGAGGATGAACCTGGAGGCAACAATGCAAATCCAGCTAAACCAGTCCACCCTCCACAACATCATGCAGAATCTAGCGGCAAGGGAACCATTCTTGGCCTACGCGAGCAAAGTCGTTAGAGTCGCAGCAAAGGCCAACAAAACAGACTCTGCCTACCGACCACAACAAAACACACATCCCACACAACAAAATATTATGACACCAAACTCCCAACCGCAACCACAACACACAAGCCCAAGCCAGACAACGGTTGTCACTTTCACGCCTATCAACCAACTGTTGGCGTGCGGTGAGAGCGGAGAACCAGGCATCAGGTTAAGAGGGGTAGCCCTCTTCATGAATCGGCACTACGAAAAGCTCGGAATAAGCTTCTGCCGAGTGAGCAACCGCCAGCGAGTAGTAATTTCACCAGGCCTAGCCGCTTTAGTAAACGGTAGCACCTCCAAGACAAGCATAAAAGCCAGCCGATACATGGCCCTACAGGAAATGGTAATCTCAAACCACCGTTGCCGTCTACTGCGATCGCATGACAAGTCGATCGCACTATTCGAGTGGGGGAGTGAGACTCCATTTACCAGGGCATGCACGGTGCTCCGTGAGGTAGCCAAGGAGACCACCAGCCCCCGCATCATAAGCATAGATGCAATGGTGATAGAGAGAGAGAGGGGAGAAGTCGCAGATCGCTATGGCTGTATACTGGCCTCAGCGAAACACAAAATGGTCGTCTATGAGGATAGCGGGGAAAATCTAAGCTTCCTCCAAAGCCCCAGAAAAGACGAGACCATAAGTGCGACCAGCCCAAGTACCAGCCAGGGCCACCCCCAATCGATCTCAAACACGCAAAGCGGTGCAGATAGAGCCCGACAGAAGGCAGACGCTGAGAAGGATGCAGAAGAACACCACAAAAGAGGCAACCCAGAAGAGAGAGCCAAAATGGGAAAACGCCTAGCATCCTTCAGGCAGTTTTTCGGCCACCTGACCCTTGGCACCACCAGCAGCAAGCAGGAGGCAGCCGTAGAGGCTTTCACGAGGGTAACGCCGGAAACTAAAAAGCAGTCGCCCCCCGCCTACACAAGAGCAGAGAAAGGGCAAGTCACTCCTCCTGGACTCACATCGGCGTCCGAGCCTGCAGACCACGTGAGGAACGCATTCCAAGAGTACCTAGCGATCGTGAGAGCAACCAAGGAGGTTAATCTCGCGACATGCAAGAAGATCCTGCAGACCTTCCATCTGAACAACGAAGGCCTGCTCAGGGTGCTACTCGAGGAAGCTGGGGCAGCGGTATATGACAACGCCAACTCGCAAGTCATCAGAGGGAAAATAGCGGGGTCATATATGGCAGCCTACAACGCCACACGTGGATTTGTAGCTCTTGACGAAGAGGAGACAAAGCGCACACAGAAACCAGTCTTCCAAACACCAGGAAGCGACTCCATAGTTGTTACCGCCCGATGTACCGAAATCATGTTGGACGACAAGATCCTCGGAATGGCGCAAACCATTCTGGAGACTGCGGAAGATCCAGCAGAAAAAGGGAAATGGGCGGTACCAAACATAACTTGGATAAACGGGGTTCCGGGCTGCGGGAAGACGACGTGGGTGGTTCGGAACTTCGATGAGGAAAACGATGTCGTAGTCACCACGACAACTGAAGCAGCCAAAGATCTCCGAGACAAGCTGGCTCGCCGCTTGGGAGACCGCGTTAAGACCAAAGTGCGGACAATGGCCTCAATCCTAGCCAATGGGTTCAAAAAGCGAGACCAGTGCCACCGTCTCACGGTGGATGAGGCGCTTATGAACCACTTTGGGGCTATAGTCATGGCAGCGAGGTTGTCAGGTGCCAGCGAAGTAGTCCTCATCGGTGACGTCAACCAGCTACCCTTCCTGGACAGAGAAAACTTGTTTCTAGTTAACTACGCCCGTCCAAACCTGGTCGCAACCATCGATCAGGAGTTGCTATGTACACACCGGAACCCGATGGATGTCGCTTTCGCCCTATGCGATATATACTCAGGTATATACTCGTCAAAGTCTGACGTGTCGCAGGTCCACTCCCTGAAGGTGAAGAGTTACACAGGTGCGCAAATACCAATCACCGCCCAAAATACCCTATACTTGACTCACACGCAGGATGAGAAATCCTCACTGATCAGTAAAGGGTATGGATCCGGTGAAGGGTCGCGCACACTAACCATACACGAAGCTCAGGGGTTAACCTGCGACAACGTCATTATCATCAACACCAAGTCCAGGAGGATACAAATCCACGACAGCGTCCACCATGCAGTAGTTGCGGTCTCAAGACACACTGTCAGCTGCGTCTACTACACCGATGACGCAAATGACGCCACAGGCCGTTTCGCAAAGAAGGCTATGGATGCGTCAGCTAAGATGGTCGTCGAATACAACCTAAAGACGGCCATGCAGCACAGAGACAAAGCGGTCGTGGAGGCTCTGATAAAAACCGCAAAATCCGTGGCCGAAAATGCTGCATAAATATGTATAAATATCATTGTTAATTTCCGTTGCAATCAATGTCAAATGCATCTGTTGTAATAATTGTCAAACTCTAAATTTTTAATATGTATTGGAGTCGCTTGTAGTTAGTGACCCAGAGAGTCATGCTCACTAAAATGTCAAAGCCGACGGCGGCAGGTGTATTGGATCGCCCAGTTCCCCAAAATATGGTTGAGCTGGACGGTGCTGATGCAACTGTCATACCCGTGAACGAGTGCTGCCGGCGGTGACAGGTCATCTGGGACCCACCTCTCCAAGCGATTCCAACTCCTATTTTCTGTGTTAATTAAGACTGCACTAACAAAAACATAAGTACACACTTAGTTTATAAGTACTCACATAGTTAATAATTATATAAAAAAAAAAAAAAAAAAAAAAAAGTGATGGACTCACATAGCTTAAGACTAGATTAAAGTGATCCCAAGTGGAGACACAAATGTTAACACAAAGCATCTAAATAATAAATAGCAAAAAAAGGCACGGACGCAAAGTCTGTGGACATATAGTATTATTTAAAAAAAAAAAAAAACCTAACCTAACCTAACCTAACCTAACCTAACCTAACCTAACCTAACCTAACCTAACCTAACCTAACCCATAAGCTGGGCGCGCATAGTTGAGGCAGGTCGGCTCTTCATCGGATGGCAGCGATGTCGTGTGGAGGAAAGATCTCCACTGGTACAGTGCGGCCGTTGTTTAGGCTTCGGGCACAGTAGAGGTTTGTGCAAAGCCGAAGTGCCCGGAGACCTGTGCGCGCACTGTGCCACGTCGGGCCATTCCGCTCGGGAATGTCCCAAACGAAGAGTCGTCCCACCTAGTCCCCCGTCATGTGCCAACTGCATGAAGGAAAAAAAGGGGAGCACCGACCACGGAGCTTTCAGTGACGAGTGTCCTGTGAGAGCTAAATGGGAAGCAATAGCTAGGGCCTCGGTCAGCTATTGCTAAAGTCTCCACAGTCAGCACCGGAGTAGACACGAACTCGCGGGCACCGCGCCTCTTCTTCGTCCAGTGCAATCTTAGGAGATGTAGGGACGCCACGGATGAAGTCTTCGGGATTGCCGCGCAACGTAAGTGCGACATTCTTCTGCTGCAGGAGCCGTATGTGGGTAGCACAGGAGAGATGTCGCACCGGCGCGGTATCCGGATATACCAGAAGACTGGCGTCCGGACGAAGAATGTTAAGGCTGCGGTGGCGGTCCTTAGGGATGAGTTCGTGGTCCAGGTGGACACAAAGTACGTTACTGAAAACTTCGTGGTCGTAAAAGTGGCCCGATCCGGGGGAGAACACCTTACACTCGTGTCATTATACTTCGAGGGCTCCGAACCGTTAGAACCCTACCTAAACGCGCTCTCAACGGCGATACCCCCCGCCGGACAAGTCATCATCGGCGGGGATTTTAACGCGAAGAGCGCATGGTGGGGTAGTTCGGAGGAGGACGACCGAGGAAAAGTTTTGTTAGAGTACTTGGCGTCCTCGGGGCTGCACGTAGTTAATGAAGGTGCAGTACCCACCTTCGAGGTGTATCGCGGTGGCAGATACTTTTCGAGTATCGTCGATGTGACCCTAGTAACGGAGGCGCTATTGAGCAGTGTCTCGGGTTGGAGGGTTGATCGGACATTATCACAGTTGTCTGATCATAATAGTATAACCTTCCAACTGGAGACAATCGCCTCCGGGGGTCCACGACCCACGTCTGCCACCCGTAAATATGACACGAGGAAGGCCAATTGGTCGCGGTTCCGCGGCGCTCTCCAGGAGAAGTTGGAGTTACTCGGCGTCTCTGCAGAGAACATTGCCACTCTGAGCGGGGACGACCTTGAGTCTTACATAGATAGACTCATGGAGAGCGTCGAGGAAGTAAGCGAGGGTGTTCTCCCGCGTATCAAGCCACGTCAGGCGATAAAGAACCCGTGGTGGACTCGAGAGTTAACGGAGAAGAGGCAGGAGGTGGTCAGACGTAGGCGGCGAATTAAAGGAGCGAATCCGGCTCGGAGACAGCTAGTGGTCGAACATTACCTGGAGGCGCTCGTGGATTACAAGAGCGCCATAAACCAAGCCCGCACCACTAGCTGGAAGAGTTTTTGCTCCGATATGACCCGGGACAAGGTATGGGATGGGGCCTGGCGAGTCATCAGGCGTTGCACGGGGCCCATGGTGACAGGCGTCGAATTAAAAGACGATCAAGGGAATACCCTGTCACCGGCAGAATCTGCACGTCTGATGGCCGCCACGCTCTTTCCCGACGACTCGCCTGATGAGGACACTCCCGAACAGGCTGAGCTTCGCCGGGTCATGCAAATTCCGCCGCCGACGGATTGCCTCGCTCCATCGGGTCCACCGATCACGGGTTCGGAGCTCTTCGACGTGCTGTCGACAATGAACCCCAAGAAAGCGCCGGGATGTGATGGTTTAACCGTTGACATCTGCAGGGCAGCGATTGAAGCCGACTGCCAGGTGTTCCTCGCCGTTTTTAACAGGTGCCTAGAGCTAGGACTCTTCCCCAGAAGATGGAAGGGAGCCCGGGTTTGTGTGATTCCCAAACCATCTAAGGGTGATTACACAAACCCGAAGGCCTACAGACCGATAGGCCTGCTCCCGGTGATGGGGAAGGTCCTAGAAAAAATTATAAACAACCGTCTCTTGTGGCACCTGGAGGCTAGAGGACACCTTAACACTAGGCAGTACGGCTTCATGCCACAGCGCGGCACCGAGGACGCCCTCTATGACTTGGTGGCACTCATAAAGCACGAAGCGTTTACGCAGAAGAAAATCGTCGCTGTAGTGTCACTGGATATAGAGGGTGCATTCGATCATGCTTGGTGGCCGCAAATTAAGGCACAGCTGCTGGCCAAAAACTGTCCTGCGGATGTATACGGTTTGGTCGGTAGTTACCTTACCGACCGAGCCATCACCATTGAGCATTCCGGCGCTTCGGTCACAAAGACCACAACAAGGGGTTGCGTACAGGGGAGTATCAGCGGACCGCTGATGTGGAACGTCGTTCTCGACTCGCTCCTCGAATTGCTAGAGGGGGAAGAGGTCCATGTCCAAGCTTTTGCTGACGACGTGGTCCTCGTTGCATCAGCTTACTCGGTCGAGGAGCTCGAGTCAATGGTCAATCCTGTACTCGAGACGGTCGCCAACTGGGGCATGGAGAATAAGTTGCGGTTCTCCCCTCAGAAGACATCGCTTATGGTGGTGACGAGGTGGATGAACCCTCCCGTGCCCCGTATCACCATGGCGACCGTTACACTAACATCTGTGGAACATATCCGAGTACTGGGATTGATCATCGATAGGAATTTGACGTTCCGAGACCACATCCAAGCGGTCTGCGCGAAAGCCGCTGCGGTGTATAAAGGCCTGGCTAAGGCAGCAAAAGCCTCGTGGGGTTTAGGCCCGGAGATAGTCAGGCACATATACATCGGGGCGGTCGAACCGATTCTCCTGTACGCATCGTGTGCATGGGTCGACAGCACGTCGAAGAAATATATCGTCCAGCGTCTGAGGTCGTCGCAGCGTTTATTCGCACTGAAGATCGCGAAAGCCTACCGCACCGTCTCTTTCGAATCGGCGGTGACGATCGCGCGTCTGTTGCCGATCGAGCTGCGGGCTCGTGAGGCGGCCGAGCTATATACGGTGAAGCGAGGAAGACCCCTGCCGGAGGCGGGGGATCGGCAAGTCGAGATCAGGACTCCGTTCTTTCGCTTGCCGCATCCCGCCCTTCGGCCGGAGGTGCGCTTCACCGTACTGGACCGCCTCGATGATAGCGAGCCTGGGGCAAGACCATGCGCCCCCGTCAGCATTTACACTGACGGCAGCAAGATCGAAGGGAAAGTGGGATGCGCGATCTCCTGCTGGCGAGACGGTGGCGAAGTGTTCAACAAGAAATACCGGCTGGAACCATTTTGTACGGTATTCCAGTCCGAGTTGTTTGCGCTTCGCCAAGCGGTAAGGCTCACGATGGAGGACCAGCGTTTCAGGGAGTGTGACATATTGAGCGATTCACGCTCCTCCCTGGACGCAATGGGTAATCCGCGGTCCACGCACCCGCTGGTGTGCGACATTAGGAAAAGTCTGTCGCGGGCTGCCGAACAGGGCTGCATAGTCAATCTCTGGTGGGTGCGCGCTCATGTCGGTACCATTGGCAACGAGCGCGCCGATGAACTCGCCAAGCATGCAGCCCTTTATAAGAAAACGGCAGCAGACTACGACAGATTTCCGCTTTCGTACGCCAGACGGGCGATACGCCAACGTACCCTGAATGCCTGGCAGCAAGAATATACCCTGTCCGGAAAGGGCAGGATTACCAAGTTGTTCTTTCCGGACGTGCGCCAGGCATTCCGAACAATTGAGAGGGTTGGCGTGTCCTACTGGAAAAGCCAAGCGTGGACCGGGCATGGCGGCAATGCCGCGTACCTCCATCGTTTTAAGCGCTGCGACGACCCGGGCTGTTTTTGCTCCCCTGACACCGGGCAGACAGTCGAGCATGTCCTGAATGATTGTCCGGCATTCAGCTCTCGAAGGTTGCAGCTCGAATTCGAGGTCGATGAGTCTCTATCGACCTCAACATGGAGCTCCCTTCTGGCCGGCAAGATTTCGGGACCTAAATTTGCCGACTTCTGCATCGGTGTAATGAAAGCAGTGGCACGGAACAACGGTGCCACTGTAGTTGATTGACTCGGAGAAGAGATGTGATTAAGACAAGTCTTATATGATGGAGAATAAGGATGAGTGGGGGGAAAAAAAATGTTAAATGTAGAAAATTAGGTAAAATTAAAACTCATTTATTAAAATGTCAATAAATTAGGAAAAATTTAGAATATAAAAAAAAATAAGGCCAATACAAAACAAAAATTTATGTTAACTTAATGGAATGCCAGCGTGAGTTTGCTGGGCACTACAACTATCAATATAAAAAAAAAAAAAAAAAAAAAAATAGGAAAAAAGGAAGGAGGGAAAAAAAAAAAAAAAAAAAAAAAAAACAACAAAAAAACAAATGGTGGTGGTACTGTCCAGCAGACGGACGAAGGCCACAATTTTGAAGAAAGTGTATCGGTTGTTAAGAAATTTAATAAATCATTCAATCAAATTTAATAATTTCAGCTGTCAAGGGCCCTGAAATATAATATCAGGGGGTGTGTGAACTTCCAGTTTAAAAAAAAAAAAAAAAAAACCTAACCTAACCTAACCTAACCTAACCTAACCTAACCTAACCTAACCTAACCTAACCTAACCTAACCTAACCTTTTTTTTTTTTTTTTTTTTTGCCGGGGTGGAAATCCTCATGGATGTCCCCTGCCTTGGGGAAGGCAGAGGGGTCTGTCAGACTCTTACTGACTAAAACCACCCCGGTGTTCCCTCGCACACTTAGGTCAGAGACCCCGGGAGCAGATACGTCGTCCGCAGCCCCTGACTGGTGCTGGCCCTCTTAATGAGACCCATCTAATGGAGGGTGGTAATATTCCCCCCGTTACTTACAAGAGGGGCGCGCATGGAGCACTACGCGCCGCCACCTCGGGGTCTGTTTGATGAGCAACGGACGTCCCCAAGTCCGCTGCTCCTGAACCCATTTAGGGAGGTTGGAAGAGGGCGTTATCCGCCCTCCGCCGGCGCCCGGTGCGCCTTCTGCGGGCTGGGAAAGAGCTCGTCTTCTCCCTCTCCCTTTCCGCAGTTTCCTTCTGTGACACTACTGTTTCACAGAAGGAAATCATCGCGTCCCAGGACTCTGCGCCACCGACCATCGAACGAACAACAGCCGGCAGCGACAGGTCGCTTCCCACTCCTAAGACGAGGGCACGGCGCGGCTCCTCCCATGCGGCACACTCTGCCAGCGTATGTAGCGCCGTATCTTCCCGGCAATGGGCGCACCTAACCTAACCTAACCTAACCTAACCTAACCTAACCGGATGTATACGGTTTGGTCGGTAGTTACCTTACCGACCGAGCCATCACCATCGAGTATTCCGGCGCTTCGGTCACAAAGACCACGACAAGGGGTTGCGTACAGGGGAGTATCAGCGGACCGCTGATGTGGAACGTCGTTCTCGACTCGCTCCTCGAATTGCTAGAGGGGGAAGAGGTCCACGTCCAAGCTTTTGCTGACGACGTGGTCCTCGTTGCATCGGCTTACTCGGTCGAGGAGCTTGAGTCAATGGTCAATCCTGTACTCGAGACGGTCGCCAACTGGGGCATGGAGAATAAGTTGCGGTTCTCCCCTCAGAAGACATCGCTTATGGTGGTGACGAGGTGGATGAACCCTCCCGTGCCCCGTATCACCATGGCGACCGTTACACTAACATCTGTGGAACATATCCGAGTACTGGGATTGATCATCGATAGGAATTTGACGTTCCGAGACCACATCCAAGCGGTCTGCGCGAAAGCCGCTGCGGTGTATAAAGGCCTGGCTAAGGCAGCAAAAGCCTCGTGGGGTTTAAGCCCGGAGATAGTCAGGCACATATACATCGGGGCGGTCGAACCGATTCTCCTGTACGCATCGTGTGCATGGGTCGACAGCACGTCGAAGAAGTACATCGTCCAGCGCCTGAGGTCGTCGCAGCGTTTATTCGCACTAAAGATCGCGAAAGCCTACCGCACCGTCTCTTTCGAATCGGCGGTGACGATCGCGCGTCTGTTGCCGATCGAGCTGCGGGCTCGTGAGGCGGCCGAGCTATATACGGTGAAGCGAGGAAGACCCCTGCCGGAGGCGGGGGATCGGCAAGTCGAGACCAGGACTCCGTTCTTTCGCTTGCCGCATCCCGCCCTTCGACCGGAGGTGCGCTTCACCGTACTGGACCGCCTCGATGATAGCGAGCCTGGGGCAAGACCATGCGCCCCTGTCAGCATTTACACTGACGGCAGCAAGATCGAGGGGAAAGTGGGATGCGCGATCTCCTGCTGGCGAGACGGTGGCGAAGTGTTCAACAAGAAATACCGGCTGGAACCATTTTGTACGGTGTTCCAGTCCGAGTTGTTTGCGCTTCGCCAAGCGGTAAGGCTCACGATGGAGGACCAGCGTTTCAGGGAGTGTGACATATTGAGCGATTCGCGCTCCTCCCTGGACGCAATGGGTAACCCGCGGTCCACGCACCCGCTGGTGTGCGACATTAGAAAAAGTCTGTCGCGGGCTGCCGAACAGGGCTGCATAGTCAATCTCTGGTGGGTGCGCGCTCATGTCGGTACCATTGGCAACGAGCGCACCGATGAACTCGCCAAGCATGCAGCCCTTTATAAGAAAACGGCAGCAGACTACGACAGATTTCCGCTTTCGTACGCCAGACGGGCGATACGCCAACGTACCCTGAATGCCTGGCAGCAAGAATATACCCTGTCCGGAAAGGGCAGGATTACCAAGTTGTTCTTTCCGGACGTGCGCCAGGCATTCCGAACAATTGGGAGGGTTGGCGTGTCCTACTGGAAAAGTCAAGCGTGGACCGGACATGGCGGCAATGCCGCGTACCTCCATCGCTTTAAGCGCTGCGACGACCCGGGCTGTTTTTGCTCCCCTGACGCCGTGCAGACAGTCGAGCATGTCCTGAATGACTGTCCGGCATTCAGCTCTCGAAGGTTGCAGCTCAAATTCGAGGTCGATGAGTCTCTATCGACCTCAACATGGAGCTCCCTTCTGGCCGGCAAGATTTCGGGACCTAAATTTGCCGACTTCTGCATCGGTGTAATGAAGGCAGTGGCACGTAACAATGGTGCCACAGCAGTTGATTGACTCGGCTCAGACGGAAAAGGAACGAAACAAAAAAAAAAAAAAAAAAAAAAATACAAAAACTAAAACGAGATGATGAAGGACGGAGAGAGGAGAGTTGTGTAGTAAGTAAAAAGTTAAAAAGTTTTTTGGGAAAAGTGTCGTGGGAATTTGGGATGAAAAGGGTAAAAGAAATATTAATAAATATAATTTAAAGGTAAAACGCAGACGCAATTTGCTGGGCACTCCAACTAACAATAAAACAAAAAAAAAAAAAAAAAAAAAATATACAAAAAAAACAAGTAGTAGTACTGTCCAGCAGATGTGCGAATGTCGTCATTTTTGTTAAAAGAATTTATCAATATAATATATTAGCTTTTAGTATAAACATTTATTTGAAAACTACAAGGACCCTGAAAAATTACATCAGGGGGTGTGTGAACTGCCATATAAAAAAAAAAAAAAAAAAACCTAACCTAACCTTTTGGAGAAATGCCCTCGCATACCGCTCCGATACGGGGAGACAGAGCGGTTATGTGGGACTCGAACCCACTAAAACTCCACAGTATACCTCCTCAGCTGCTTGAGGGCGGGACGCGGGAACGCTTTCGCACACAACCGCGAACCCGCCCGCAGCCGTCCGTTGCCGGACTCCCTCACGGGGTTGGGTATTACACCCCCCCTGCTTCGGCACACCAGACACATGGCATGGGCTTGAAGGCAAAGCCCTGAGGAGCGGCCCTCCTCGGGTTCCGTTAGCTTCACCGTGGGTGACCAAGCCACGGCTACTAGAGCCCCCCCACCACGACAAGGTGGAACCCCTGGGGGGGGGAACCTTTTTTTTTTTTTGCGGGCGGAGAAAATGTGCCTAACGCATGCCACACCGCTCGGGGAAGCGGTGTGGGTATGTGGGGCTCTCACCCACTAAAAACTCCGCCGTGTTCCGTCTCGTCACCTTGGGGCTGGGGCAACGGGAGCATGTGGACATTCGTCCGCGACCCCAGCAGTGAGAGACCGCCTATGCGATCACCGCCTCTAAGTCAAAAGTGAAGGTGTGAGCTGCTCCACTTTTGCAAGCTCACCTCTCTGAGAGGTGCGCGGGAACACCACGCAACACCGTCTCGGGCCTTGTGTGTGCAATGGGCGACGGACTTCCCCAAGCCCGCCGCCCGCAGGCCGCTTTACGGGGGTCGGAACAGGGCGTTGTCCCTTCTCCTACGCCCCGTTCTTCGGGAGCGGATAGATAGGGTGGAGGTGATTTCCCTCTCCCTCTCCGCTGCTTCCTTCTGTGAGATTACGCAGATCTCACAGAAGGTGGCGACAGCTTGCCATGAGCTCTCGCTCTCGACCATAGTTTGAACCACGGCTGGGAGCGAGAGATCACCCCCCGCTTCAGCGATTAAGACACGGCGCTGCTCTTCCCAGGCAGAGCATTGCTCGAGGGTATGCTGCGCCGTGTCTTCGCGGCAGTCTCCACAGTGGTGGCACCTACTGTCTGGTTCCCTTCCAGCGATACGACATAGATACTTGCCGAAACATCCATGTCCCGACAGCACCTGCGTCAGCCGGAAGGTCATGTTTCCGTGCCGCCTTTCCACCCACTCATTGAGAATTGGCCGCAGAGCTTCTACGGTCCTGGTGCCAACTCCGGTATGCATCAACCTCCCCGTCCACAGTTCCATTGCCGCTTCCCGTAACGTGGCTTTTTGCCGTTCCATCACTCTGGGTGCCACCCAGCCCCCATTCTCCTTACGCCAAATGTACAACGACGCCAGAATCTTTGCGTCAAGGTCCCAAGGCAGTGACCCGGCCAAAGCGCACGCCGCCGCACACGACATGGTACGATAACCACGAATAGATCTAACTGCCATCGCCCTTTGTGGCTTTCGCAGCAAGGCGGCGCTGCGCGTGGTCAGATCGGAGGACCAGACAGGTGCTCCGTAGAGGACCATCGAGCGGATGATCCCCATATAAAGCCGCCTGCAGCTGTTATTCGGCCCCTTCAGATTCGGCAGTAGTCGGCCTAGAGCAGCTGCCGCACCCATTACCCGTGGCACGATACGCTGGAAGTGGGCGTCAAAATTCCACCTGCTGTCGATCACGAGCCCCAGATAACGCATGCTCGACTCGACCTCGATGCGGACCCCACTGATGGTAATGTGAGATCCTGAGGGAGGCGCTCTCCATGGCCCGTGGAAGCATAAGGCTTCAGACTTGGTAAGCGCCACCTCCAGCCCCAGCATGCGGATACGATGGACTACCTGAGCCACCCCTGCCGTGGCGAGACGGGCCACCTCACGATATGTTCTCGCCCGGGACAGAACCAGTGTGTCGTCTGCGTAACATGTTAGGCTGACATCTGGAAAATTCTCCCCTCGTAAGACCCAATCGTATCCGATGTTCCACAGGAGCGGTCCTAGGACAGATCCCTGTGGAACACCACACGATACACGCCTCTCGCATATCCCATCGCGCCCAACATACAAGACCGATCTGTCCCGGAGGTAGTCCGCCACAATCCGCTGTAGGTAAGGAGGCAGCTGGTGAAAGCGCAGCGCTTCCCTTATACAGCTCCAGGGAAGAGTGTTGAATGCGTTGGCGATATCAAGGGATACCGCCAACATCACCCCGCCACTCGCCACCGTCTCTTCCGAAAGAGCCCTGACACCAGAGATTGCGTCGATGGTCGATCGGCCCACTCGAAAGCCGAACTGATATTCAGATAGGTCTGGTCCCACTCTGGTCATGTGCTTGACGATCCGAGCTGCGATGATACGCTCGAATATTTTTCCCACCTCGTCCAGCAGCACGATTGGACGGTACGCGGAAGAAGAGTCCGCAGGACGCCCATCCTTCCTAAGTAGGACTAGCCGACCCGTTTTCCACTGTTCTGGAAAATGTCCCTGACCCAAACAGGTGTCGAAAAAAGTCGCGAGTCGAGAACCCAGTGCCTTTAGCGACAGAACCCAAGCACGACCTGGTACACCATCGGGTCCTGGGGCGGTATTCTTGTTCCGCAGCCTCAGTACAGCCGCATCAAGCTCTGCGTGGGTGATCTCTGGCACCTCATCTTCTTCGGTTTCCACCAGAGGTGGTGCCATCGATGGAGGCGTGTGTTCTCCTCTGTTGGGAAACAAAGAAGACACAATGACCTCCAGAAACTCAGGTTCAAGGGTCTGCGTCAGTGGGGGCGCCCATGGACGGAGTTTACCCCGAACCCAGCGATAAGGTCGTCCCCACGGGTCGTGGTTGAGGGACTCCAGGAGCTCATCCCAGGACGCTTCTTTTGCTCGTTCAATGCTCAGCTGCAGTTGCAGCTTAGCCTCCCTGTACGCCGCATACAGCTGAGCTTCGACTGCAGAGTCCCTGTATCGCCTTCTTCGGTACCTGGTATACCGGCGCCTGACCGAAACGCAATCCACCCTGAGGTTTGCTAGTTCTAGCGACCACCAATATACCTGGCGCCTGGGAGAGTACGACTTGGCCCGGGGCATGGAATAGTCGCATATTTCCGTCATTGCCTGGCGGAACCAGGCCGCTTCTGACCCGACTTCCACGAGTCCGACGGGAGCGGGGAGCCAAGACTGAATGATAGCGGCTTCCCTTAACATGTCTCGGTCGAGCTTGTTCAAGACCCACCTCGGACCTGTCGCACTGGTCTGACTCGAAAGGTTAACGCCATCTTCCGTTTGAAGCATAGAGACTTCAAAACGGATGTATCGATGGTCCGAGAGGGTCTCGACGCCATCAACCACTCGCCAGTTCTGGACCCTACGTGCGATAGCTGGACTGGCGAAAGACACGTCGACAATCGATCCGCCACTTTGTCTTACGCACGTATGGATCGTACCCTGGTTAAGCACAGAGAGCCCAACCGAGATTGCCCATTCCAGAAACCTAACCTAACCTAACCTAACCTTTTTTTTTTTTTTTGGTGTCGGGTTGGAAAATCCTCATGGAGTCCCTCCGGACTGTCAGACTCTTACTGACTAAAAACCAACCCGTGTTCCTCATGTACCCGTGTGTCGGTGGGGCGGGTATCGCCGAAACATTCGTCGCCACCCCCCGACGGGTATTGGCCCACCAGATGGTCAGGCGGGCCCCGTTACTCACTGCGGCTGTTACCCCGGCCGCAGGACTCCGCTATGAGGCGCGCGCGGAACACTACGCCACCGCCTCGAGGCCTGCCGCTGATCGGACGACAAGACGCCCCGAGTCTTTCGTCCGCAGGCCGCGCCCTACGGTGGCCGAAAGTCGGCCACCCTGCGACGCCCAGTGCGCCTGCTGCGGGAGGGGAGAGAGGAGGCAGCCTCTCTCTCCCTCTCCGCCACCTCCCTTGCGAGCATCACGGCCTCGCAAAAGGCGGCGACAGTGCTCCACCAACCTTTTTTTTTTTTTTTGTATGTGGAGAAATGCCCTCGCATACCGCTCTGATACGGGGAGACAGAGCGGTTATGTGGGACCCGAACCCACTAAAACTCCACAGTATACCTCCTCAGCTGCTTGAGGGCGGGACGCGGGAACGCTTTCGCACACAACCGCGAACCCGCCCGCAGCCGTCCTCCCTCACGGGGTTGGGTATTACACCCCCCCCCCGCTTCGGCACACCAGACACATGGCATGCCGCAACCACCTCGGAGACCATGTGCAATGGGCGCCAGACGACCCCGTGTCTGGACGCCCTAGGTCCCCTGCGACGGGTCAGGTCTGTGGCCCCGCCGCCTGCCACTACGGCCGCAGAGGATAGGGAGAGCGGCGCCTCGCAATACCGGCACTCCTCCTCCCCTGCGGCCCCACCGCGTCCGCCATCTAACGGTGGCGGCCCCGTCAAGGCCGCGGAAGGTAGAGGTCTACTCTTTGTCTGGCTTCCGCTAGCACAGACGCATAACTCACCCCCCTCTGCTCAGCCAATGGCTCCAAGGTTATGACTACCATCGTTGAGTGCGGTGCCCGGAGCTTCGCCTTCGAGTTCGAGTTATTGGACAAGGCCGTGCCCGATGGTTTGGCTACCTTACCACCCTTTCCAATGATTACCCAGCCCTTTTCCTGGAGATGACCTCGCTCACCAAGGCCACCTCCCTCCCGCTTGTGTGGTGCCGTGCAATCCGGTGAAGACTCCCCCGACTTTTCACCAGTGACCCCACTACGGAGGATGGAGGAGGTGGGCAAACTGCCCCCTCCGCCTTCCTGTTCTTCTGCGGCGGATTGGGTCTGCTAGGGCGACATTCTCGGTGCCGTCCTTTTCCTCCGTAGGCGGCCGGCTGCTAACTGCCTTGGAGCCAATGCTGTGCTCCGATGGCTTGTTTGCCTCTGTGCACAATGAACAGTGCGGTGTTGACGAGCATTGCCTCGCGATGTGGCCCGGCTGGCTGCATCTGTAGCAAAGCTCACTACGGTCGGTCTCCTCAGGACAGCTGCCTCGCACGTGGCCACTTTGCAAGCATCTGAAACACCGCAGTGGCCTGGGTGGCAGGAGCTGAACTCTTGCAGACACCCATCCGACAAGCAGACGTCCTGCTGCGGATAGTTTTTTAGCCGCTGCCACCGGACAGCGCAGCCAGACAGCGCCAAGACCGAAGGCAGAACGGTGAATTGGCCCAACCGTTACGTTTGCTTCGGGACATTCTCCTAAACGAGCAACCGCAGCCCCAACCTTGTCGGGAGTGATTGAGTCATCCAAACCCGACACTCGTAACTCCGCACATTTCGTGGGTCTGGCCACTTTAATGTTGTCTGCACTAAGGAATTCCTTTAATCTTGAAGCTGAAGTCGGGCCATCTCTTCGACCTCCTCCGCTACGATTGCCCGACACCCCTCGTGCGGCATTGAGCTCCGCCTTGGTGCTGACCAATGAGGCGGAGACCTCAGATACGTCCTGCTCTTCTTGCATGGCCCCGGAGTCACTGTCCTCGCTGGGTCCTGGTGTATCGGGGCGCCTAATAATCGACCCCGGGAGTCCCGTGTCGACGACTTGGATGTCGCGCGACCCCGGCCCCTCCTTGTTGTTGGCACTTTGGCAGCTGATAGGTTTTCCTCGCTAGAGGAAAGGCCTATGGATCCCGCGCGGATTCTTCATCGCGCGGACTGCTGCGGCAGATCTTTTTTTTTTTGGTTTTTTTTTTGTGGCGCTCGCGACTGAACTCCCTCCAGCCATCATCCCCTCGCCGCGCCTCAACTTGGGATTAGGTGAAATCGGTTTTTTATTAAAGAGGTGGCCTTCCTCTGGGCCGGGTAATGAAGCCAAGCCCCCGGCGGCAGCATTATACATGCCAACGTTCGCTCTCCGGTCAACCCGACGCAACGAACCCGCCGAAAATTCTCTCCTTAAAGAATGCTCTTCAAGGGAGAACCATACGCCGCATCGTTGCGCCTGCACCAAAGCGGCGTTGTTGCGTCATCTGTCAATCGACTATCATCGATAGATCAGGAGCAACCCCCTCTCCGTGTCTCTCTTAGCCTGGTCTCTCACTTGGACCTTTCTGGCATGAGTGACTCTACCGGCAGAGCCCCAAGATCATTGAGACACGCGAGCCCCACCACGACAACAACGTGGAGACACCCTCGGTGGGGAACCTAACCTAACCTAACCACAGCCCCCGCGCGCGCGATGGCGATCGG
>OW285205.1:52500-232500 GCA_935421205.1 Xylocampa areola
TCAACTTCCGGATGACGCAGATACTCTCGGACCACGGGTGCTTCGGGAAGTATCTGCGTCGCATAGGCCGGGAGCCGACATCGAGGTGCCATCACTGTGACAGCTGCCCCGAGGACACGGCGCAGCACACATTAGAGGTGTGCCCAGCTTGGGCCGAGCAGCGCCACGACCATATAGGGGCAATCGGGGAGGGCAATCTCTCGCTTCCGACTGTGATCACACACATGGTTGGGAGTGAGAACGCATGGAGAGCCGTCGCCACCTTTTGTGAGGAGGTGATGCTTGCGAAGGAGGCGGTGGAAAGGGAGAGAGAGGCGAATTTGTCCCACCCCTGCCGCAGAAGACGCACCAGGCGTCGGAGGGCGCTTAATGATCTCCGGCCACCGTGAGCTGTGGCCTGCGGGTGACGAACTTGGGTACTTCGTTGCCCGAGCAGTGATAGGCCCGAGACGGCGGCGCGCCGCGATCTGGCACGCACAACTCCGTGGAGCGATGAGCAGGCCAACCGTGGCCGACCTATACAGGCGATGGGGTGACGAGCCATAACCTGCCGGGGTTGCGGTGAATAGAGTCGCTAGTGTTCATTTGTAAATAGGTTCAATTAGGTATAATACATTATCGTAATAATAATGATGGTTAATGTACCTTTAAATATACTTTGCAAATTTTAGGAAACTTCCTAAATATTTTTAAAGTTTGGCTGGCACCGACTCCAAAAATAATAATAATTGTATATTATTGTCCTAATAAATTGATTTTATTCAGAATCCTCTAAAATTAAAAAAATATTTTTATATAAATTGTAGTAAGTAAATAATGCAATTATTTTATAACTTTTTAGGGCAATTTAACTTAAAAGAAAGATTTTTGGAGTGGGTTTTTATTTATTTTTTAAATTATAAAACATAACATTTGTATATTAAATGGAAAAAGAATACGATCGCGAACAGGATTCGAACCTGCGCCTCCCGGATACACTCCAGGTGCTCAGACCACTAAGCCATGTCAACCTCTGCTCACCACAAGAGAGGAAGAAGAATTCGCGGTGGTGAGCAGAGGATAACAAACGTGTAAGTAGATTAATGAAGTAGCGTATTACGTAACTAAGCTGTCGCTTTAGGCATGTTGTGTTCATTTGTAAATAGTTTCAATTAGGTATTCTTATATTATCGTAATAATAATGATCATTGATGTACCTTCAAATATACTTCGCAAACAGTATTTTTTTGAATTTCATGTTATAGAATTTATAATGGTCTATATTCAACCGCGTGCCGAAACGTCATAACAGCCAAACGTAAAGATTATTATATTAAATGGAAAAAGCTAAGCATGCGTTAATGCTTTTCAAAGATTTATCTCAAACGTAAAGACTCCGCTGACATCCTAGACTGGCGCTCCTTCGTACCCGCATCAGAACAGAAAACTCCACTTGCAGCTACCAGAGGGAACTCCTTAACTACAAATCCCAGACCTCTGAGTTTGGGCGCCTTGGCATCATCTTCACCTTGCCATGCAGAGAGTTCACCCAAATCTCCAATTCCTATTTTTCTTTCTTCCTCCCCTGCTGTTAAATCTCACACCCCCGTCCTAAATTTGATTCCCTGTCACGTACTTTTTTTTTCATGTGTCTGGTTGTTATCTTATTATATATCTTAAAGGTACATATTCATAATTGTGACAATTATAAATTAATAAAACTGCATTAATGTATTACTCTCAAAGAGTTTATTGAATTTGTTCTTAGAACGGTGACTGAATAAATTCTTGAAATCTTTCGCGGCACTACAATCATCACATTCATACACAGTAAATCACAATCGTTACATTAACTCCATAATATTATAATGACATAATATTTATAATTTATTTATTATCTCCAAAATATATTTATTACTTAACGTATTAGTAGAGGATCACAAAATAATGGATAAATCCTACACTTGCCACGGAACAGAGGGCTGGCTGCGCACGCGCACGCGTACCTACACAGAGCATTTTGCTTTTATTTGTTACGAAAATATCGTTATATAGAATATTTAGTTTTATTTGGTCACTTTGGTACTGTGGGTAGTTTTATCGAAAGACAATGAAGTAGAAACTGATGTCACGTGACCCGTCCGAGCCGGTCGCCGGCTTCTTGTGTTGACTTGTTATGTTAATAGTTATTTTATGTTAAGAACAAATGAACATATTTGTTGGAGTTCCGCGCGCACCTCTGCTCCGCGGAATAGTTAAAGCTTGCTTCTTAAACTCTTAACGATAAAGTAATGATAGTATCCTAACTTGTACTTCATTTCCTACAAATAAATAAATCGATACTTACACTTCTACGGATAGTTATCACGTTCTGTTACTCTTTAGTCCCTACTCATGCATAAATTTAAGTTTGATATATCATCGAAAATCTGCTTAACCTTTAAGGAATAAGCATGAGCGACACATGCACACACACACACATCGTACACCTTAGTATCGGTGCCGCCTCCCTCCGCCGGCGCTTACTAACACAACGGCAGTTCACGCAGCCGGTCACAACCACTTCAACAGAGAATATTACATATTTTAAGATTTATCTTACAGTCTATTTTTCTTTACCTGTCTTAAGTATTAAACAAATATGGCGTGCTGGTAGTCAGAGATAATAATGTTTTTTCCTAAACTATTCTTAAGGTTAGAACACATCTGAATGAATGAATTATAGGAACTAATTACGGAACCCAACTGAATGATTTCATTACTTTATTTATTCAGAGAATTAATGAAATACGTGATATTAAGTGTTGCAAAAGTAATGTATATTTTTTATGTCTCTACTTACCCTATCTCATATGAATAGATGGCTTTTCCAGAATATGTACATGCACTCAGAGGAGACGGACAGACGTCCATTGTACATTCGACCCACTTATGTACCTATGTTCGCGGACAAAGTAATAATCAAATCATTCATCAAAACCCACAGATAACAATGAAACGAATTTAAATGAATGCTAATCGTTGTTATAAAGTAAAAAGGTTTTTTCCAATTCACAAATCTCACATCCCCATAATTCAAATACACATACTGCAAAATTATCCCGCGCTTTCTTTGAATTTACACGTATCTTGCAGAAACATATTCATTTTATGATTTTAGATAGAAACACGAAAGGATTTATTTATTAACAAATATAATATTTCGTTGAATTAGTTAATTAATAGTAATTAGTTGTTTATTACGATAATATAAATTTACGCCACGCCACCAAATGACTTTTGCGTATGTTATTCTATCACTAATCATTCATTCATTTTTTCCCATCTCTTGGTCCAAAGAGTAATCTAGATTGGTAGAGTTTCAAAATGTCAAATCGTCATGATCGTGTATAAACTGTGGAAATGAATTTTGATATATTTACGATTTTGAGGAATTTAATGTATTTAAATGGATTATTTGAGTTACTTTTTGATGTTAATCATAGTTTGTGTTTCTTTCCAATGTTAAAACGTTCAAAACTAAGTGAAAGAGCGTGATTTAGGCGCAATCATGTGATTTTTGACCGAGTGCTCTTTGTTTACTATTTAGGACAGGTAAAGAAAAATAGACTGTACAATAATATAGTGACTTGGCGTTGATAGGTTCCGTATGGCTATTATGGCGTGCCCTACAACGGGCGCGGGTTGTCTCCTTGGGGTGCGGGGGGCCACCTTGAGGCGCGGGGGACCACCTTGCAGCACGGGGGGGGGACCACCTTGCAGCACGGGGGGGGGGGGGGGGCACCTTGTGGCACGGGAGGCTGCCTCGCCGCGCCGGATCACAGCTCGCACAGCCATAAACTCTCAGACTCAATCGTCTACCAAAATATAAGTATCTCTTAGTATTTATGTACATAACAAGATAATTTTACATCGACGCGTTTGCGCGCCGATGGTTCAGCGGCTCGCTCAAGTGGAACGTATTTACAGTTCGCTACTACAGTATAGAAATAGTTACTATCCTTAAATGTATAATATTAACGTCTCATTTTATCTAAATATCACACTGCGTCAAGTCAATCTCAAAAAATATCGCCTCGCGTAAGGTACGACGTATCACAATGTAGAAGTAACGGTGGCTGGGCGGTCTAGGCGGGCGCCAGCGGCGGCGGCTGCTTGGTAGGCTCGAGCCGCTCGTCGGCGGCCAGCAGGCGGTCCAGCTCCTCGTCCTCATAGAACACCACGAAGTGCTCGGGCTTGGCCACGGCCTCGAAGATGGAGCACACGGACGGCTTCACGTTGTAGAAGTACAGCGGCTGGCGACGCGCGTGGAAGTCGGCCGTCAGCTGCTCGATGCTCTTGGCGGCCGTGTAGTCGGCGCTGTAGATGTGCGTGCACTCGATGACCACGGGCACGGAGCTGGAGGCCGCGTGCTTGGTGACCAGGCGACGCACGTAGTCCACGGACGGGAACATGAGGCAGCGGTCCGGCGTGATCATGAGGTACTCCACGCCGTGCTCCGTCTGCAACAGTGGATAGGGCGCGCGTCACGTGCCGGCCGCCGGGCGCGCTTCACGTGCCGGCCGCCGGCGTGTCACGTGCCGGCCGCCGGCGCGTCACGTGACGGGCCGGTACACCCACCTTAAGCATCTCCACGGACAACTTGGGCCGCGCGGCGTGGTACAGGATGAAGATGATGTTGACGATGACGCCGGTGAGGATGCCCAGCTCGATGGGCAGCGTCAGGCACAGCACGAACGTGCCCACGCCCGGGATCAGGTCCAGTTCTACAGACACAACGATCAGTGCAGGTCAGTAATTCGTCATGATGTCGCACAAGTTTTGAAAAGCAATATTAAATTTAGTATCATTCACAGTCGCGCGCTACTTACTCTTAGCTCGCCACATCGGCTTGATGACATTATACTCCACCATGAACAGGATGGCGGATACAATGACCGCCGCCAGCGCCGCCTTCGGAATGTACTCAAAGTACTGCGTGAAGAACTGGAGCGCCAGGATCACCATCACACCTGCGGACCATGAAGCGTCGCGTCAGTACATCGCCATGTGACTCGTGCCAGTGTCGACATGCGAGAGTCGTCGCTCACCGGTGTAGAGGCCGTTCAGCGTGGTCTTGACGCCGGAGCCATTGGAAACGACCGAGCGCGCCAGCGAACCGCCGCCCGGGTACCCCTGCATGAAGGAGTTGGCCACGCTGGCCACGCCGAGCGCGATCATCTCCTGCGTGGCGTCGATGGTGCGGCCGTCAGAAAACGCCTTGCAGATAGCGATGTCCTCCAGCAGCACGATGAGCGGGATGACGAGCAGCCCCGAGCCCAGCTCGGACACCATGTCCAGGAAGTCGGCCGTGGAGTTGTCCGCGCGCACATAGCTGAACGGCGGCAGCTGAGGCATCGGCACGCCTTGAGGGATTGCACCTGCACACACACACATCACTGAATAAGGCGCACACACGTACACACACGCGTGCACATCGTGATATGAGATGAGCAGTATCGTGCTGGTGTGATATCGACGCTACTGCTATCGGATGTGAGCTACTCTACATGAAGTTGATCGATGACGTAAGGGTTACTACTCTACTAACCGCTGGGACTATTCTCGGCTGGCGATTGCACAAAACAGAAAGAAATAGTTTTGAGTCGTCATGGTGACCGAGTAAAGACAATGGTATCGTGTCGGTGCGATACATACCCATGAGGCGTACAGGCGGCTGTCCGTAAGCGGCGACGAACCAGAAGCCGAGCACGCCGGTAGCAACCACTATGATTGCGTTGCGACACGTACTGATCAGCCACAAACACTTGGTCACCACTTTCTGTCTTGTGCTTGGACCGTCTTCAGATTTTGCACCTAATTTTATCATTCCTATTTTCTGAAATTGGAATTCAGTCGTCACTTAATGGTTTCAGGTTAAAATAGAGAAACATTCGCGAGAACTACTTTAATGTATGCTACTCACCCTCATGAAAAGTAAAAGGGCTATACAGGAGAAGCCAAGCACCGGGTCCCAGAGCGAGGCCGCATGCAGGTTGCGGAAGATGGAGATCCACTGCTGCAGGAACGTAGTACCGCTCACCGAGATTGCGAACAGGTCCTTGACCTGCGACGTGGCGATCATGAGCGCGACGGCCGACGTGAACCCGGAGGACACGGGCCCCGACACGAAGTTGATGAGAAAGCCGAGCCCGAGCACGCCCATGAGCAGCTCTACCAGTCCGGCTAGGAAGTTCACTAGGATGGCCTTCTCGACCACGCCGCCCGCCACCTGGTACGTGAGCAGCGACGCTATGGCCGTGGGCCCCGCGGGCACGGCGCGGCAGCCGCCCAGCACAATGTACACGAAGCAGCCCAGGAACGAGCCGTACAGCCCGTACTGCGGCGGCAGCCCTGCAATGTTGGAGTACGCCAGCGACTGCGGAATCACCGTCAGCCCCACTGTGATGCCAGCGATCAGGTCGCCCACCGCCTTCTCTACGTTGTACCTGCGAAATGAAAGCGTACCGCGTTACACACACTACTGGCACAGTCGGCACCTGCGAGCGACGCTCTCACTAATGACGACGCATACTCACTGCGGCAACCACGACGTCACGGGCAACCGCTTGTGCAGCGTCTTGCGGTTGAAGCGCCGCCGCAGCGCAGCGCGCCATCCGCAGCGGGACGCGCTGTCGGATACTAACAACAGAAAACACACATTTTATATCCATCAATGTATACCAACATTACCAAACGTACGAAAAATAATAGTAAAATGAGGAGATAAAGGCGCAAGCGGCGATTATCATTAATATTATCAGTCAATAAGGTGCATGCTATGTGTGAGGGCCGGGGAGGGGAGGCGGCGCACACGTCACCGTCGTCTCGACCAGCGAGTGCAAGCGCGCGGGGTCAGCAAGCAGCAGTAGCTCGCGGCGCGTTCAAGTTCAGGGGCGCGCGTGCGGCCGCGGCGAGTCACCGGTCTATTTCACACTTCACCGGCTGTGAATGAGCGCAGTCATCGCGAGCGAGTGGTTGTATCACGCGTAGCGAATGTATCCGACTCGCAGCCTCGGAGCCTCGCTTACAAATAAACTGCGCACAAGTTTTCGCAAGCAAAGGTAGACGCACACGGTACAGACGGTACTCACGGATGTAGTCGTTGCTGGCGTGCTTGTCGTCAGGCGGCGGCAGCGAGCCGGACGATGCGTTGTGTTTGCGCCGCGGGATCATCCTGCAACACCGTAACACATCACTTTATAGCAAGCATAGGTACTGACACAGTAATAGGTGTGTACATATTAGAGTTATATCATTTATTACACTAAAATATTATTAAATGATACATGAGTATTGGCATATCTGCTGTAATGTTTGTCCTTTAATCTTGAGAGAATCTATATAGATAAGAATAACTCCCACAAGAAATTTCTGCTTTCTTGGAAGTGCTCTTAGTTTCTGTTGGAGGTGGGTTAACTTCTCAATTCGATTGTTTTAGTGTTCCGTTCCTTATAAAGAAAGAGCCCATACAAAATCACTTTGATATCCGTCTGTCAACACCCTTTCTCTACTCGTGGAGTTGTCGAGTTGAAATTGATATAAAAACTCAAATACCAAGATCTAAGGTCCATGGAAGTCAAAAAAACATAAAGCTATAGGACAACGCATTAAATTTCTTTCGTTGTAACGAACGTCGACCGTAGGG
Source organism: Xylocampa areola (assembly GCA_935421205.1). Taxonomy (NCBI): domain Eukaryota; kingdom Metazoa; phylum Arthropoda; class Insecta; order Lepidoptera; family Noctuidae; genus Xylocampa; species Xylocampa areola. Next base: position 60,167 of record OW285205.1, read on the forward strand.
TATGGCTCCAGCCTCCGGCCGCGTGTTATGATATTTGGAAAAGGATATTCGTTTGGCTTTTTTCTTCTTGTTTCCACCTTTTCAGTGCAGTAGGGATTTTAGATTTTTTTATAATTAGATTTTATTTAATTTGTAATTACATCAACCAAAAACGCGGTAGGTATATTTGATTAATTTTTAACAAAAAAAAGAACCGACTCCAAAAATCTTTCTGTTAAGTAAAATTGCACTAAAAAGTTATAAAATAATTGCATTATTTACTTACTACAATTTATATAAAAATACTTTTTTAATTTTAGAGGATTCTGAATAAATTCAATTTATTAGGACAATAATATACAATTAATATTATTTTTGGACAAACTTTAAAAATATTTAGGATGTTTCCTAAAATTTGCAAAGTATATTTAAAGGTACATTAACCATCATTATTTTTACGATAATGTATTATACCTAATTGAACCGATTTACAAATGAACACATCAACTGTCTAAAGCGAACGTAATACTACTTCATGAATGTACTTACACGTTTATTATCCTTTACTGGCACCGATTCCAAAAATAATATTAATTGTATATTATTGTCCTAATAAATTGAATTTATTCAGAATCCTCTAAAATTAAAAAAGTATTTTTATATAAATTGTAGTAAGTAAATAATGCAATTATTTTATAACTTTTTAGTGCAATTTTACTTAACAGAAAGATTTTTGGAGTCGGTTCTTTTTTTTGTTAAAAATTATTTTATTTCTTACTTTTTAGTGAATCTTGCGTACCATAACTGATTTATCGGAAGTGAATATGGGTAGACCTATTCAACGCGCTGTCCATATATATCTGTCGCAGATGGATTGTAGAATCCGCTGTTTTACAAAATCTCTAGCTGCTTTACAAAACAGTACTGTTTTATAAAACAGCTGAACAGCTGGATTGCCATTGCGATACGTTTAACAAAACTGCTACCCAGCTTTAGACGTAATGCAGAATGACATATCTACAGTGGGACAGGTTTGTTTATTGTATAGGTATATTAAATGGATAGTCACCATTCAAGTAAAAAAGCGATACTGTATTCTGATTTGACTTTCCGTGGCTGGGTCGACGGAGCCTAACCTGTCCTCTTCGAACCTAACCTGTCCGTGTCGGGATACACGAAACTCCCGAGCTCGCTTCGCTCGCTCATGGATCAATTTAATTTATTTTCTTTCATAATCCCGATATATTGTCGACTATTATAGTGGTTTAGTATATAGGTCATTAAAATTTTTCATAATTTTTTTGCTATTGACAAGTAAAATAAAGTTAGGTTATTATTGTTAGGATATACAGAGCCATATGCGACAATTTCGAACTAAAATCAACAATCTGACAGTTCATTTCACACTGTTTTACATAATCTCTGATCGTTGACCCGCTGCATTGGTAAACGCAAAACGTTCATTCAATTCTGCGTGTTATAGTCCAGTAATTATGTAAAACCGCTAAACGTCGTTCAGCTGTTTTTCATAACAGTACTGTTTTGTAAATCAGCTAGCAGTTTTGTAAAACAACTTATTCTACAATCCATCTGCGACATATCCATATCAAAGTAGGAAATTTAGATCTGAGGCTATTTCAAAAGAGAGTAATAAACTGCGTCAAACAAGATGAAATTAATAAAAAAAAAAAACTGACTAGCGTATGTTACTCTCGGGACAGTGTAAGGATTCTAACGATACCCCATATATCGAAATCAATTCAGGTATTTAGAAGTTATGGTGGAATAGGTAAAGAAACTCACAAACATACTTACATACATACATACTTATATACACTCCGTTTTTTGAGCACTCGTGTAAAAAGGGATGTTTGAGAATGCGGTCTTACACTAAAAAGTATTAAATAGCAAAAAAAATATGACGGATTTCCGGTGCTTATCTTCCGGTTTCATCATCATCATCATCTGATGATAAAGCTGGAAAATAGGCAGTTCATTAGAACTATTCTAGAGACCGTAAACACCACCGGAAAGTCACAAGAAAGCAAAATACACCATTTCGTTTACTTCGACGACGTATTATTTTTCAGTTATTTTGATTTAAGTACCAAACTACTAAACCAATTTTCATAAAATTTAAATGGGACCAATCTGAAACTAAATCCTTTCAAATACAAAAATAATTTTCCAAATCGGTTTATAAATGACGGAGTTCTGAGGTAACAAACATAAAAAAAAAAAAAAAAATACAACCGAATTGATAACCTCCTCCTTTTTGGAAGTCGGTTAAAAAAAATCCGCCATTGTAAGTTACAGTAAATATGTACGTATAGTAGTGTAACCATGTATTAGTTCATATTCCCAGAATAGAACAATACGTTTTTCCTTGTATAAATCATTGTTGTTGTAGTGATAAGTTTAGTGGGAACGGGGACACTGATGACTGAACGTCCAACAGCCCAACTCGATGCCTCCGCCGCTATCGCCGGTTTCGAGTAGACACTTCGACAGCGTCGCGCACGTGTTTACAATTAGCAAGATGTTTGCGGCGTCATTAATACAAGCTGAATAACCTAACATTGAAATGACAATTTAGTTGTTGTGTTGGATACAAGAATGTAAGCAAATAACATAACGTCACATGACTCCGGACAGCGGCCGCTCGCTGTGCTCACAGGTGTACACTGCACACTGCGCACTGCACACTGCACATTGCACACAGTGTTCACTAGACGAGAGGGGACAGGTAACAGCAGACGGACTGGGACGGCTCGGTACGCCGGTACGGACAAGTGTTCGTGCACCAGAGAGCGGATGATTGGTTGTACAGGTTTGAATTTGTCGTTCACGAGGAGCTGTCAGTGACGGATATTTTCGGCATAATGTTTAATTAAGTGCACCCGAATAATTACCTACATTGAATTGTGTCCATTACTAGTTGCGTCACAGGCGTTGCCTCGTAGTTAGTGACAATAATTATTCTTCTAATAATCCGTTCGTGCACTTTATGCATCTTGTTCATCCACACACTCACACACACAAACAAACACACACATATTTAAATTCGCTGTCGATAACGTATCGCGATCAGAACACTTGTGCCAGGAGCCGGGGCAGGTGAGTTGTCAGGTCATTCATGTTGGTCGGTTGAATGTTGAGGTTACAAGATTGCGTGGACGTCATAGCCGTAGCAACGATTTTTTCCTAGGGGGTGGCCGGGCAACTTTTAATTAAATTAAAACTCTCAGAACTCTTCCCGCCGGCACTCTAAACGGGACGCCCAAAATGCCGCTTTTTCATCTAACCAGCTTCTGAACAAAAAAACGTAAGAGGCCAGAGAGCGAAAGTTTTTTTTTTTTTATAATTTTATATTTATAAAGTATTGTTTGATCCTTTGATAATATTATTATAGTTTAGTTGATTATATACATAGATACCTTAATCGAATGTAAAAAATGAAGAAATATGAAATTTGTTGATTTCGTTATAATATTATAATTAGATTTGATTTGGAAATAAAAAGATCTTACTTAAAATATTTTATGTGAAGTTGGTTCCCAAGGCTCACAACCTTATAATGCTTTCACTGATAAAAAGTTCGGAGATCTCTAGTAGGGCCAAACCCCTAGCTGAGCTCCGATTTGTAGTGTTCGTCATGGTCTACGGAGCCAGCTTGGCTAATTCAATAAATGCATCTTAATAAATTAGGAACTAAGGGCAGCAAGACGACCAGTCACCGCAAGCAGCACCCGTTCACGAGCATAACGCAAAGATCAGCCATCACCTCCCTCGCCATTTTAGAGGGAAGGTGGCGACCCGATCCATGACGCTACCGCAAGCATTGACGTCAGCAGGAGCATGAATCTGTAGATTGAGTCCAGGTAAGTTTTGAATGTCCGACCGTAGCTGGATAGTCCGATGTCCAAGTCAAATAGTACATTATACAGTAGGAGTCCAGTTTTATAGGGCATACGGTGTTTTATCTTTAGCAAAGTTTAACTTTAGCAGCATGCCAGATATAGGTATGTTTTTTTTTTAGATGTACTTAGGACTAATAGGTATTGTTGTAGAACATTGTATTTACGTATCGCTAACCATTACGCCAACGCACGCGGAGAAAGCAGTTCGGCAGCTAGGTAGATATGCACCCCTTATACGAGGGATTGGAGGGGAACAGTTTCCGATTTCTTAATTGTTTCATTGTTTATTTTCAAATCGTAGCCTACATACCTACATACCATACCCTTCTGAGACTTCAGGAAGTAACCTAGAGGTTTTCATGATCATCAGTCAGTGATTTATGAGATCCACGTATTTCAGGAATCACTAAATCTGAAACCATAAAAGCTAAATAATTGATACTTAATGTGTTTGACAAATCTACTTAGGATCTTATTCTGAATTCTGAATTTCAGATAGAGAGACACTCGTAATAAGCACAAGGAAGACCAGCAAATCGGTCATGGGTAACAGTATTCGGTTGTACAGTATGATCCCAACTAATATTACAGATCTTCTAGATGATAAGTTTAAGCATTAACCACTACATTGAGGATAGGGATGTTTGGCGCACGATCCCCTCCTGCACACAGCGACCCACTGGCGCTGTCTAATTTGTGAATAGATGTCACTCGAACAGATTACTTTTGTGATTCTTGTTATATATATAACTTATTTGGACAACCAATTAGGATATATAAAAATGTCTTTATATTTCTTTGTTACTTCTTGATATCTATGTAAAACTTACATAATCAGACGACAATTATTTTGATCTAGTACCTGCTGCTACTAGTTTAAATTCGCAAATATTTTGTTTGCCCTATTGTTATTTGACTTATCTGTTTCTATTTTACATTATTTAATACATCTTTCATAATAAGTATTGTATTACCTATGCCTTATAGCTTAACTACTACCATTACAACGGTTTTGTGGGGCTTAGAATAAAATATACTTACCTTTTTGATGTAATGATAAATAAATAATACTCTCCTGTAAAATGTGAGCATCATGTGGTCATTAATGTTAAACTTTACATTAAAGGTGAGCATCATGTGGTCATTAATGTTAAACTTTACATTAAAGGTGAGCATCATGTGGTCATTAATGTTAAACTTTACATTAAAGGTGAGCATCATGTGGTCATTAATGTTAAACTTTACATTAAAGGTGAGCATCATGTGGTCATTAATGTTAAACTTTACATTAAAGGTGAGCATCATGTGGTCATTAATATTAAACTTTACATTAAAGGTGAGCATCATGTGGTCATTAATGTTAAACTTTACATTAAAGGTGAGCATCATGTGGTCATTAATGTTAAACTTTACATTAAAGGTGAGCATCATGTGGTCATTAATGTTAAACTTTACATTAAAGGCCAGGCCCACCTTCCCACCCCCTCCCCCCTCCCCAAGTGACACTACAGCATTCATAAAGTGATAGGGCAGATATGTTAGAGGACTTCCAATTATTTATTTTATCACGACTTACTACTGTTTTTAGTGTTACGATCGTCTCTCGGACGACCGTTCATCGGCCATAAAATATTTCCTCGCCGGCTATCAGCCTCGGACTGCATGTTCTTATTTTTTTATAAATCTTATTAAAATATTTTCATATAATAATCTGAACATTAAGTAAAATCTACTTTATCTCCATAAATTTAAATGTTCACATTATTTTCAACACTTTGAATGTCACTATGCTTTTGCTAGTTGTACCTACCTAATATAAAATCAGCTAGTTAAGGAAGAAAGGTTTTATTCTCACCTCTGGTAGGTATACCAGTACTTACCTACATTGTTTTCAATAGCCAATGATTATAAAATCTAACTTACCGGCTTTTCAAATAATATAGCGACCAATGAGCAACTAGAGCACATCGCAGTCACACGTTACAAGCAAAGCGATTGCGTGCAGCTGAGTAACAGTTACTGTGTCTGATGATAATATAAGGAAAACTACTGATACGTGTATGTTAATAAGATGATAGAATATTGATGCGGCGCACGCGGCACGCGGCATGGCGCACCGCCCGCCGCGCGCCGGCGGCCGCCGTCCGGCGACCGGTGACCGGCGGCCGGCGTCGGGCCGGCTAGTGGCGGCGCGCACACACGCACGCGCTCACACACACGTGCACAACAGGCTTTACAACATTTGGCGAATCAATTACAGCATGCCACATCGGATTATCCGCATTAACGATAACGTAGCTAAACACATACTACAGGTAAATATGACCTGATGTTTACTTGATTTAGCCTTTTTAGATTTTCAGTTTCAAATCAAACTTATAAATCAAACAATATCAAACTTGTAGATAAATAACAATGCAATGTCAATAAACACAACAGTTGTGTTAATTTACTAGTTATACTAGTTATAGTTGTTAACTAGTACCTAGTTTATGTACCTCAGCGACTCAAAATTAGTTACACTCAGTTATTTTTCACTTTTCGGTATCCTTTTTCGGCGGTAATATTTTTTGTGAAAAAGATTTTATTATAAAGTAGATTTCATTAGCCCACTGCTAAGAACAGTCCCCACTCTGTGCGGACTAGGGCTGGGCAGAGTGGGCTGCCTATGTTCTGTGTTGATCATCAGATGCAGATTGCGGGTAGGCTTATTTGTTATTAGATTTAAAAAAAATCTAATATTTTTATTTCACATAGACCAGATTACAGGCACTTTTGAAACGTCAAAGCTAGGTGCACGGTTCCAAAAAATTTGATCTCATGGGGAAGAACCCGCAAGAAATCCATAGACATTCTTTTTAAAATAAAATTTTATTTACAATCGTATATTGATGGTATGTGAGAATAATGTAAGAGGAAAACAAATGCAAATTATTGATATAGTCAAAGTTTATAAAGCCGAAACGATTACCAAGGCAATTACGAGCTGACCAGTCCCGACAGACAGCACCCGTTCACGAGTATGACGTGCGCATCAGCATCGCTGAACTCAATCATTTTGAAGGGAACTCAACGACCCGATACACAACACCACCATCAGCAAGACATTTTAGTGAGCATGACAAACTCATAATGGCAATAGGCGGGTGGATGTATGTATTAATGTAATATTTAACATTATGAACCACATGATGCTCACATTTTACAGAATTGCAATGAACATTAGAGACTCATATGAGAATATAGAGTACAATCTGTAATCAGATTAATAACAAGATAAGTTACGATACAGTAATAAATACGTACGTCAGATAATAATATAAATTAACTGTAAAAAGACAGTTAAGTCAGAAAATAAACTAATATACACAAGTAAGAATATGTCTGCGCTGATCAAATAGTGCCAGTGGGTCGCAGTGTGCAGAAACGAATCGTTCGCCATACATAATTATGTATCTTCAGTGTACTAATTCTTACTATAATAGGCTCTGGATATTAGAACGCGTTTATCACAGTCAATGTAGTAACATGAGGAGGAATTATAGAACCTTATACTATTACCCATAAATGACTTATTGGTCCTACTAAGTCGAAAACCTGGCATTTGAAGTCTATCTTTGTAACGGGTGTTTAGATTGTGACTGTAGCGAAATATACACCTACCTCTTATATTAGTGAGCCCACCAAAGGATAGAAAATCAGGTATCTACCAAGAAGACGTCGATGTCTCTGGGTTATATTTTCAAATTTTGGGTTCTGATTTTTAAACTGACCACCTTGCCAAGCATCGGGGCATGACAAAGCATCATTATGACTTCTTAATGTGTTTTGTTTACTCCTGAAAAATATTCAACGGAGTTCTTCTCAACAGTAGTTGAGCGTGGTGGTGGAAGCTCGGCAGTCTGCTCGGAGAGTGCAGCCGGTGAATAAAACTCAAGATGTATGAATAGAAACCGTACGATTTCCTTTGAGACGAGGAGCCTCCTTGACGGATTACCACCCTGGAATATTGAGGCGAGAGCGTCGCGGCACCATATGGTTTTCGGCCAAGGTCCACGGACTCCGGTATACGTTAGTGGAGGACCGGCACAGAGACCATGAAGGATTTTCCACACATAAAAATAGACGGTCCACGGCGTGTAAGCACGAGTGACGCTAAAGCCCGTTAAGTAATATTGCTAGATAGGTGACATGGAGTCTTAAACTTCTGAATGAAGCAGATGCTCCAGAAACACGACGCTTCAGGAAGTAGCAGAAGCTAACGCTGAAGTGCCATCAGTGCGGCGGCTGCCTTGCGCACAGGGCGGAACACACGCCCTGCTTGGGCTGATCAGCGCCATGATCCTATGGTGGAAATCGGAGCGGCGCAGCGAGGGCGAGCCCGTGCTGCACTAAGGTTTCTGTGCCGGCCGCATACAGGTGTGCTGCGCAGACACTTGTGCGTGAATATCACGGGGTCCGTCGATACGTTCAACGGGCAACAATTTACCGAAGTAGCAGCAAATGCAGCTGCAATCACGTAACTACAGTATAGATTTGCATGTTTTAGTCGGTATAACTCCGATACTGAGTTCATGACGATTTCCACAGGTAAAAAGAACTGGTGTTAGTAGTATAAACCACAGCAGTGTGCATGTTGAAGCGATGCACGATGACCTGTGCGTGACATGTGTGTGTTAGAGCGACGACACGCGACGCGAGCCCTTGCCAGCATGTAAAACAAAATCCTACACAAATGTTCTGTAAATTTGTAAATTGTTGTTGTTTGCTAAACGCAAACCACGACCAATAAGGAGATATAAATGGTATAAATTCCAATTCCAGCAGTCGAACTACATATATGGGTCGAACATACGCGCAGAACAATTTCCCTACGTATCCAATACAATAATGGTTTCAGAACGTTGTTGGGGCTGCCCCGTTTTTGTAGCGCACCAGGCATGTTTGCTGAGGCTACAACAGACTGCTTTAAGGCAATTATGCGCAAAAGAGTAACCTCTCTGATGCGTCGCGTGCGGGACAGCGCCAGCAGCCTCCTGAAAACAATTGTTTATAGGATCGATTGTCCAGTGGTGCGATACTGGAACACCATACATATAGGATCCAGACCGATTACGTTGAAAATAAATAACTAACATAGTTTTAAGTCTACATTAAAAATATATGGATGTACATGTACAAATTTGTATATGTCTATCTGAAAGAAACGTTATATTATTATAAATGAGCAAAATTTCATTATGATTATTGTGTGCAGCACCACTTTCCCCCTATCGAACATATAATAAGTATTTGGAACTATCGCCATTGGCGCAGCGGGCTGCGCCCGTCGCGAGCGCGACTGGTATGAACCCGGTGCCTCGGCAACAGACACAGTGTCAAGTCACTGCTGAAGCCTCATACACGCTTTTCTATTTGTCGTATTTTTTCTCATAGCGATGGTTTTGTAATATGTTTTCAGTCATTTTTTGATTATTAGTTATGCCAGCGACTTCATAGTACTTCTGATCACAGACTGCTTGCTTCACTTGCGATAGCAATTCCCGGGTTACAATTCACTCCGTCTTAGTTCACTTCTCGTTAATGCAGTGATTTCACTCCACATATAATAGTCCGCTCGATCGTTGAAGTGCACGTCACACCACTGACAGAGACTCTTGCGCTCTGTCGACCTAGTCACAAAACAAGAACAAGGACTTTGCAAAACCAACAACGTTTGAAATTATAATTATAGGATTGATAATCAGCAAAAGGAAGATATGCCAATGGTTGTACCTATATGGACCATACCAAATAAATACCTACATATGTGTTATTTTTAAGTGAAACACTGTCTACCATATTATTAATATATTTTATGTTGTATCATATAACTAGCTACGTCAATGAGCGAGAGGAGCTGCTTTGTACTTTTCATTAGTTCTCATTACACGGACACCGGCTGCCTGTAGGTCTGACAGCCAGAACTAGTGAACAGCTTGTCCATTGTGTGCTTGTGATTGCTGTGGCGGGGCATGATCGAGCGGCTGCCGACGGCGGCGGCGCGCTCTGCGCTCAGCGTCCAGCCGACTGCCGAGCGTGAAAGTATCGCCGAGGAATTCGTGAGACACCCGCGTCCACTCTCGCGCACTGCTATAAACTCTACATTTGATTCTATGCGTACACAAGAGAATCCATGATATAGTTTATAATGTCAGAACGTTAACACTATAGTTAACAAACTTCATTAGGATGCTTTCCCTCTACCTCCGCGCGATTGTCGCAATTAACTAATTAACTACAACAATTTAAAGAGGATAATAAGTAAGGAATGCGACGAGCGCTTCGTGACTCACCTCTACGGCGTTTCACTAAAACTATTATTTAAAAAAGTCGTAGGACATAGCTGAGATAGGCACGGGCACCGAGCTTCAGCGAACAGCAGGGGTTCGCAACCCTAACAAAAGATTATAACACCGTGACTACCTGAGCGACAGGCCCTCTGTCCCGGTGGCCGGTGGCGCGGGTCGTCACCGGCGGGCGGCATGCCAGGTCGGAGGAACACTGGTGTGGACTCACTTGTGCGGGTGGTCGGTGTCGGCAGCGGAGTCCGGCGCAGGCCGGTGCGGGCAGTGCGTGCGGTGCGAGAGGCGGCGGTGTCAGGTGCGTATGGGTCGGGAGCGGGCGTGCGGCGGGGGTCGCGGCGGGCCGGCCGTGGTGCGGTCGGAGCGTGAGGCGCGCGACGTGCGCGAGGAGAGCGTGTGGACGTGCGCGCGGTCGGAGCGCGACTGGCGGCGCGGTGCGGCGGCGCGCCTCTACTGTCGAGTGTCGACTTGCCGCGCCCGCCCGCTCCGCGCCGCGCGCCCGAGATGCGCGGACTGCGGAGGCTGCGCGCTGTCCCCCGCGCCCCGCGCCCCGCGCCCCGCGCCCCACACACACAGGCACCCCTGACATTGTAAACACGGGCTCCCGTCGGTCGTCACCGAGTACTCGCATCATCTGTCTCATTATTGCTGCTTGCGGCACTCGTAGCTAAATGCTCCCAACTTAATTAACTTTCAAATTATAACAAGTTTCAATCTAGCTCCCCCTCCAATGAACGCCTTGCCTACAGTATGACGTACGTCCCATATACACTAGTCGGATATAGGTAGTATTGATTGATTCAAACAGTTTTGTTAATCTTTCCATCTGCAATAGATATCTGCCATATATACGTCAGTCGCCGTTCACCAGTGTCCTGTCCACCTGTGTCATCCACCGTGTGCCCAGTGTCTTAGAGCTAACATGAGACTCATGTATTTGGTTGATGTGTACCAACCGACGTATAGGTAGGATAAATATATCCGTTTCTACGTTCCCCCATTACTCCTAAATGTAACGTTTGAGATTCCAATAATCAAACAGATTTTAAAGGTTATGTTTATGTGAAAATGAAAGATATTGTAATAACAATAAGCACGGTTTGCAGTGAATACGTACGCGACATGCCGAGGAGCTGCCGACACGTGTTCCAGCAGTGAACACTACTACCACTTACGTTAACTACAAAAATACGTAATTTGTATGTGAAATACTTGCTTCAGTATATCATAGGTAATTATTTATGAACAACATTGATATACATGATGCGACCGGAGCGGAAGTACTCTAGGTACTGGAGATAGCAAATTTTACTCAAAGGAAACATTCCTTTATTTTTAAAAAGAAACAAATCTGCAGTATGTTTTCGAAAAGTCGCTTGCCACATGGTACAAATTACGTATAACGTATAATCGAACCGGCAAAAACCGGAGAATAACAACAGCCTGTACCTACATTTATAGCATTAATCGATAGTGTCAATCATAAGAATCAAATCTAAGGAAATGCATGAAATGTAAACTTATAACTTCAACAGGACAAGATCAGTAATTATGGCATGTACTGGTACGTACAGTACAACCGTCGCAATAACCATTACTGGTCTCGAGTGGATCCTGTTCGTGTTCCTCAAACTAACAATCAAGTAAGATTCTCTTTGAACGTTCGGTGCGGCGTGGTCATCCTCGCCATAAGTTGAAGTGTCCATCTTCCCTTTGTGTTAGGGAGACGCAGCTACCACAATAAGTGAAGGAGGAAGCTCTACGTGAAGCCACAGGATACTCCGTCGTCGTGACACGCTCCACGCTATAGTGTTAACGCGTACAGTTACATATAATTGCCACTGATCCTCAATTAATAGTACAGCTGTACTGAGCTGTCGGCAGTCGACGGCGCTCCACACACTGGATGGTGGCACCGCTCGACGCCACTGCGCACGCGTTGAACTCTTTAGCAGGAGCGCCTCGCGCAGCTCCTCTCTGAGCGCGTGATCTTAAAACCAGTTAAAATCTTCGCCCAGCAGCAGCATTACAGTTGACATTACTGGGGAAGATACTGCATTAAGTGCAGCTCATTATGCAATCAGTTATTGTTAAACATAGTTCACTGGAGATGAAATTTTTTACAATTCGAAACTGCACTTAGACTAAACAGCAAGCTCATTATTTCTTGGGCGAACCAGCACACCTATGTAATTGTGAAGCGGAGGTGCGCGGAGCACGGCGGGAGGCTCTGGTGCGGGGTCCGGGGGAGGAGGGGCGGTCACTCACGTGACAGTGCATCGGGCGCAACACGCACACTGCACCAGCCGCCCGCACACCGACGCGTCGGGCGCGTGTTCACATGTAACGCACATTGTTTCACTTCATTAGCGTTTGTATGTGACGTCAACATACAATCAGGTCGTGTCAGCGCTCGGCGGCGGCGCGCGGCGGGTGCCTACAGCCACCTCAGTATTGATATCGTCCAGAAGCTGCGGAAGCAATGGTCAGATGACAGGCAGTACTGATAATATAATAAAAAGTGCTGCGTCTGTGGGGCAGCAGCGATATCGCCGGGTGACGGAGTGAGGGAGCGGGAGGTGGGGGACGTGGCACAATGCCGCGTTGTTTGTCCACGGAGCCGTTACACCGGCGTAAATCGGCGATCAGCAATCACAGAGCATCCAGTCATTAGCGCGCGTCACGTGACGCTGACCCGCTGCCCCGCTGCCCCGAGCATGTGCATGAACGTGTTTGTCGTTAAATATAGTCGGCCATTACCGGGTCACTACTAGGTAGGTTCGTGCTACATAGTGGCCACGCTCGCACTTGGCGAGTGCTGAATTATATACAGTCGGCACCTGTTGCGGCGAAGTGCGGCGATCGATACCGACGGGTTCTCCTACAGAACATATCTGCGGAGCTCGGTCAGCTCTGTGCAAGGTCGTTCCCGAGAGGCACGTAAGTAGTGCAAGGTAGTGCAACTGATTATGCACGCGTAGGCGGGGTCGACGACCCGGCGCCTGCGCGGACGCACGCGCTCGTGGGGGGGTGGCTCAGGAAAGTCGGGCCGCAGCCGGTTTATCGCGCGGGTGTGATGCGCGGGGTGCGGGCGCGGGGGGCGCGTCATGTGACTGCGAGGGGGGTGGGGCGGAGGGGACCTGCCCATTCATGACACCGGCGCGTGCGCCACGCTGACTCAGCGGAGTACCCGCTGACGTAGGAGGCAGGGAGTGCTAGCGCACACTATATATACGCGGGTTCGCACGCTTTTCGGACCACTGTCACAGTCCCGGAGTGCGCGTGTAACGGTGGCAACTGAGCTGTAAGGATCAGGTTATTTCCTACAATGGACACCGCAACGCTCATAGAATACTAAACAATTAAAACCGTGTAGTGATGATAATAGGCTAATAATAAATATGTAATTAATTTCGTTGGCAAATATTTTTTGTTTGGCATGTGAACCGGATACCGGCCTGACGACCTGCGTGTGGCTCGTAGGTAATGTATGTCGGTAGGCGTACTTCCTTACAATAAGGCTACAGCTGCATGCGGCAGCTTCAGAGTGCTCCATGGATTAGTAGCACGTGGGTAACACCTGCAATGAACCAAGTGTATGAAACGTTCGCTAATAATTTAAATGATTGAGATAACAAGGTATGGCGTCAACAGCAAGCCACAACTAGTTGACCATCTGACCTAGAAACGAAAACACGGCGACGTGTAAGTACTTATAGTACTAGTACCAGCACACACAAAGCTCGACATGACCCAAACTTAGACTAGTGTTTAATGTTCCTTTACTACCACGGAAAATTGAAAATTAAGTCGCCAATATATTTTATACGTACATGAATGAGGAAGTAACCTACGCGTTCAAACTATAACAACGCAGTTAGGTGTGGGACCTTACGAGCACGCCGCGCGCCGCGCGCCGCACGCCGCCGCCGCCGGCGCGTGCTGAGGGCGCGCGGAGATAGCGCGTCACATACACAATGTAATCTTTATGGCGTGCAATAAGGGCCCGATGCCGCACTGATAACAGCGCGCGACCAGATAGCGCATGACCTACGCGTGCGCCACCAGGGCCGCGCGCGCGCACCTAAACAAATCTGTTCATCATATTAAATACTATTTAGTCATATCTACGTGAAAAAGGTCAGGATTGAAGATTGCTCGTCATTTGTTCAATAAGCGTCAGGATTGAGGAGACACTTGCTTTAATAACTGTTTTTGGCACAACTTTACCAGTAGGTACGTACCTTCACAAAAATAAAATGATGTGTGCAGTACATACTGCGAAACATTTTCATATATGTACCTACATCCTTCGACTGCGATGACAATTGTTCACGTAGGTACTTTGTTTTTCACTTTTTAGTTCACACACGGCAGGCGATTTTGTAATTTTTTAATTTATTATTTTTCATTCAATACTTCTTGTGCTCCACGGCCACTTATTTTTTTAGTCTTACTAGCCTATTTTACCCGGGTAAAGGCGAGGATTCTAACGATACCATTAATTTAAATCGGTTCAGGCATTTAGAAGTAATGATAAAATAAAGAAACTCACAAAACATACTTACGTACGATGACATGACATTCCACTTTTGGGTAGTCGTACCCTAAAAACACAACACTCCTTTTTGGGCCGTCGTGTAAATAATATTTGCGGGCATTGCAATATTTATGAATTTATAGCTATTTGAAAATTTGGGCTATTGACACAAACCTTAATAACCTTTTCTCGCTTTAAATTTACAAGTGGTGTGTCAACTTTCATTACTAAATCTTTATAAATCTTCATCTTCGCGCGTTGAACAGTTTCACAGATACCGTGTACCGTGTGGCTTCGTAAAGTCACATTAAAATCAATGTAACTCTATTGTTTTCTTTGTATTTGAATTACAAATACAGGGATTATTGTTTAAATTGTTTATAAATTTACTACTAGAAATACAGATCAATCATTTAAACGCATAACTACTCGTACTAGAACATTAAAAAAATTTGGATCAGTGATTCGGCGCCTCGGCACGAAGTGGCTCGTGGCTTAGTAAAAGCCGCACAGATCGATTGATCGAGGTTAAGCTGCGCTCGTCGCGGTCGGTCTGTGGATGGGTGACCATCATTTCTTACCGAGACCCCTCCGTGCCTTGGAGAGCACGTTAAGCCGTCGGTCCCGGTTTGTCAAATTAAGATCTATGACAGCTGTTACGGGTAGTGAGAGGCCTGAAAGTCTGACAACCAGTCATACCACGAGATATCGTGTTACCTAGTAACTGGGTTGTGGAGGTCAGATAGGCAGTCGCTCCATGTAAAATACTGGTATTAAGCTGCATCCGGTTTGACTGGAAGCCGACCCCAATGTAATTGGGAAAAGGCTCGGCAGATGATGATTATGATGATGATTTGGCTCCTAAATCCTGACATTCATCGTAAAATGGTTGTTTATAGCTGCAGCGGCCGCGCGCCACACTCGACTCGCGCTACATCACATACAGCACGCCTTGACACTTGACATCGACCATGATGAGTTGATGACACAAGTGAGGGACGTCGTGCGATAAACGAACCTTGTTATTGGGAACGTGGGACTAGAAGTTACTTAAAGATAAATCTTTGAAAAGCAGTAACGCATGCATAGCGAACTCTAAAGTTATTATTAAAACTCGCCGCCGCCGCCGCCGCCGCCGCTTCCCGGATAAACGAATCCTGCTCGCGACCGTATTCTTTTTCCATTTAATATTATAACTTTAGAAGTTACTTTACAAACAACTATTTAAACTTCAATTTTGCACGTGTATGTACCTACAACCTCATGAGTATGGAGCGTCAGCTCCGGGGCGCGGTGTGGCAGTAACATCAGTGGCGGCGGCGGAGGGCGGCGCGACGCAATCGAAACGCGTCGATAGTGAAGCGATTGACGCTTCATTTAGTTCAATGATTATCAATTTATGTGAGCATTCGCTGCCCCAGCTCCCGTGTCTCATTTAATACGCGCAGATATTAAGTTTTTATAGATAGCTAGGTGTGGTATAATTTGACGCAACTCATTTCCATGGCGTTACCTATTGTGATTGAGATACAACTCCATCGGGCAGTTACAGTAACGGACGACAGAGACGGACTAGACGGTATGAATAGTCTAACGGTGTAACATGAGTTAACATTGAAGTGATTTTGATATTGAGAGTTTAAACTAGCTCTTATTTATACAAGTATAGCCGAGCGGGCCCGCCAGCAGCCGGCAGCGGCCTGTGTGCCGCCGCAGCGCACTTCCCGAAGCTTACGGGTATAATACCGTTCTCGTGTCAGTGCAGCACTATTACGGCGGCGGCGTGCCCAATCATAACATTCATATTATATCTACATAATACATAATCAGTAGTAGGTACTCGTAGTTATTGATAATTCCTACTACACTATTAGCCTGGTCTGAACCGGATACAACTGTTTTCTAAACAGGCAGTATTTCCGCAATATAAATAAAGAATGCTTTTGTTTTGTTAGATGATTTAATGTATGCTCTGCAAAGTATGTAAGGCCACACGAGTCAACATGGATGCGGGCGTGTCGACTCGTGTGCAGTCAAATGTAATCGTTTCGTTCAGTGTGGACATTTAATTATACATATTATTTGAAGTTTCGTAAATAAAGACGTATCGTTGCGTACCGCATCTCAAACCTACAGGTACTTAGATCTACTTCATATAATAAAACAGTAAGGTACGTACTATTACTGTACATTGATTTTTATTTTTTTTGTGTGGTTGTGTTATACTATCGTTATAGAAGCTGAAACCACAGTTTTTGGAAAGTTGTCTGTCCGTCTGTCTATGCGAAATTCCGAACACGTTATAACTTGAGAACCAGAGTACCGATTTTGATATGGTTTTACTGTAGCGTAGAGTAGTAGCCAGCCATATGTTATTACGCTTTTACTTATAGGCGCTGAGCAGTGTAACATTGTAATTTTTAACGAATAATATACAGTTGAAGAACCAACCGATTTAGTTGAAGCTTTCACTGCAGCGATACTTACTTTTAAAGTAAATAGTATCATCGCGCTATCTATCAGAGGGGTCGGGTAGTGCTATGTATTTTCAATATGAAAATTGTCTGCGGCTACTCAACCAAGTGGTATGAAACAAAAAGTATTAAATTTGTAATTTTCTAAATTTAATACTTCGATGTGCTGTTCATATGTTATAATTTTCCGACATGCATGCGGACGGAGTCGCGGCAGCTAGTCTATCATCATCAATACAAATAAATAAAATTAAAATTTGGATTGGTCACCATTCATAACCTCAGGAATCAGTCAATGAACAAGTTAACATATTAAATAACAATCTGCTGACACTTTACGATCATCACGCGCCCATCAGGCCCGTCAAGGTTAAAGATCTGCCGTCGCCTTGGTTGACAGATAAAATAAAAACAGTGACGCGAGCGAAAGCTGCTGCAAAATTTAAATTTAAATGTCGACCTAATGACTGCAACAGGAAAACATATGTGTAAATTCGAAATCACTGCAATATGGAGTGTAGGCTCAATGCCAGCATGTTCACAATTCTATTCAAAACGGTGATCCAGGTCTGGAATTAATGATTTCTGAGATCAATGGCGGTCGAAAAATGTAAACATGAAATTAATTGTTCCAAAAGATATAAACATTAATTCAGTTAATATTCACTTCACTGCCTCGTCCGGTTTCGATAGGACAATAAAATCTTAAAGATAACTTAAGGTTACCTTAAGTTATCTTTCAACTTTCATGGCTCCCAATTATCCTCAACTTGTCTTCAATCAATTTTCCGTATGTGATGTTAAAAACAGCATCTTATCAATAACTTCTAATACAATTGGAAGTGACTGTGTCAGCCGTAATATGATCCTCCCCATCCTAGATGTTATACTTCCTATCATATCACATACCCTTAACTACCCTGTATCCAGCGGTATCTTTCCTTGCCAATAGAAGGAAGTCCAGGTCATCCCACTACCTAAAAAGTCCAATATTACATCGTTTTCAGAATATCGTCCTATTTAAATATTACCGTTCCTATCCGAAGTCCTTCAGCGTCTCATCTACAATCAACTTAGCAATTTCCTCCCCAAGAATAAGTTACTCAATCCCTTTCAATCTAGTTTCTGTGCTGGTCATGCTCAAAATTACGGATATCAAGTCAGGCATGGAAATCGGCAATCTGACGGTTTTAGTATTATTAGATATTAGTAATGCTTTTAATTGATTTATTTAACAGTTATCGATGTTTTGCTTGGCATACTGTACTCTCTTAATATATCTCCATCGGCAATTGATTGGTTTCGCAGTTACCTATGTGGACAAAAGTCAACGTAGCTGTATTGGACATATCTCATGTTCTTAGTGCAATACTACGGCTGGAGTCCCACAGAGTGGCGTTTTATCTACCTTACATTTCGCTATTTTCATAAATTCTATCTCTAGTCGATTACTTTCTTCCCTACCTTTATGCAGATGATCTTCAAATTTACCAACAAGCTCCTCCTAAGGTATGGCCTGACAATCAACACCACGAAAACACAAGTTATTGTGGTGGGCAGCTCTAGACTTATATCTCGACTTGATTGGAAAACAATTCCTCAAGTTTTTGTCAATGGAACTTTAATTCCTTTCACCGACCACGTGAAGAACCTTGGAATAATTGTTGACCGGAACTTGTCGGAAGTTAGTCGCAAGATGTGCTTCAGCACAATCTCTAAGGAGATTACGTAATTCCCTTCCGATTATCACCAAGATTGCGCTTGCACAATCCCTTCTTCTTCCTTTCCTTGATTATTTTGATGCCAGATATCTTGATTTTACAGAGGAACCATTAGAAAAGATTCAGCTACTTTAACTTGATCTACGCAAACACGATCACGTTTCAGACTATCGTAATAAGCTCAAGTGGTTACCAATTCGCCTTCGCCGGAATACTCACATTCTTTCGCTTCTATATAATGTACTTTTTCATCCTTCTTTTCCGTCTTACCTTAAAAAAACGTTTCGAGTTCCTCATTGACACCCACGACAAATGCTAAGATCGTCAGTAAAACTAAGACTTCAAATGCCGATGCATACTGTACTACATAGTATGCAGCATACAACAAATTTGATCGACAAGTGTTTTACTGTCCAAACTGCTCATCTGTGGAATTCCTTACCTGTTACAATAAGACTCGTTCAAACGCTGACAACATTTAAAACACCAGTGAAGGAACACTACCTGACACTGTAGTACATTTACATTGTTACTATTATTTTATTTTATCTATATAGGTTCATGAGGTATATAATATAAATATTCTTAATTAACGATATTGTACGAGCACGCTCGATAGTTTTATGCTGACGCCCGCGATCACTTATACTTACGTTCATACATTATTACATACACATTATTGTAATAAAGGTTAGTTCAATAAAGTTATTATATTAAATGGAAAAAGAATACGGTCGCGAACAGGATTCGAACCTGCGCCTTCCGGATGAATACTCCAGGCGCTCTGACCACTAAGCCATCTCGACTTATCTTATCGATTGTCGTAACCTTTGTATTGCCTTAATTGGCCGGCCAGAGAGTTGTCGCCAGAGCTATATGCTCGGGGATGGAAGTGTGATGAGATGTAAGTAATGGCGTAACAACGGGGAACCCCCTCCGGGCCTTTGAGACCTGCGATGGTGAAACCGGGGCCGCTCCTCTCGACGCCCCTAGCCGCTCACACCCATGTTTGCCCCTTCTGCCTGTATGACGGCGGCGTTTGAGGGGCCCATGCAGTGAGTTGGCGAGTCACCATCTCCCAATACATTTCAATGTCTAAGAGTTGAAAGGCAGACGCCGTTTTTAATTCCGGCAACTGAATTTTAAATAGTGCACATAGCACTACACAGCAATAGACCATTTTTTATGTAATTTTTCTAATATCAATAGTTCTGCACCTATCGGGAAGTCTCCATGGCTGTATTCCTATAGTACAATCATGGAGTCTCCGATTGGTGCCCCACCTCAATTTAGATTAAAACTCTCACAGGAGCCTTTATGTGTTAGAGCTATGCCTCCAGGCAAGCCCTCTAAAGGACCGGGTTTATTCCCGAGATTAAAGATATACAATCGAAATAATCATAATAATCTTTATTTCTTTCAGACAACATATAGTCCAGTAATGTACCTGTCACCGTATGATTGTGAACACCCGTAACTTTTGTGAACCATACTGCTTACAATTTAACGTATTCATTTTCGATAGTTTATAATCTATCCTTGTCAAACCGTCAAATTGTGAACGACCCGACAGGGATCACAATCTGTCCGATTTTATAACTCGTAAAATTGTAAACCGTCGCCAATTGGTCAGCTTTGACGGTACGTAGCACGTTCTCTATTCATGTCGCAGATGTATTATAGTAACAGCTGTTTTACAAAACTGTTAGCCGATTTACAAAACAGTGCTATAAAAAAAATTAAATTGCCGCATTAGCGAGAGGAGCGAGCTCGGGATTTCAGTGTACCCCGATACGGAAAGGTTAGGTTCGAAGAGGATGACGGGAGCCAGTGAGCCAGCGAACGACCCCCGTCATGCCCTTCGTGCTTAGGCTTTTTCTGACCTTACAGACACAAAAATAGGAGCCCCGCGACAACGGGGCTCTGTCGACCCAGTCACGAGAAGACAAATCAGAATACAGTATCTTTTCTATAACTTATGTGGTGACTATCAATATAATATACCTATACAATAAATAAATCAGTTCGACTGTAAATATGCCATTCTGCGTTACGTCTAACCGTGGGTAGCAGTTTTGTTAAACGTAGCGCACTTGCAATCCAGAACGTTCAGCTGTTTTATAAAACGGATCTGTTTAGTAAAACAGCGGATCCTACAATCGATCTGCGACACGAATTACCGCCAAGGCAGACCAATCAGAGAAGGTACGCAATTTTACAGGTGACAAAACCGGACAGAATACAATTGGTCGATTTGACATTGATAGATTATAAACTACCGAGAAATAATACGTTAAATTGTACATGGTTGGTTACAGTTCACAATTTTTCGTCAGTTTACAATATCACGAGATTTGTTATAAACTAACGGTGTTCACAATCATACGGTGACATACCTAACATATAGGTAGGTGCATGGGGTGTCGACCGTATCAATTTTCACGTAAGCGTTACTTATGGGTCAACATATTCATATTCATCGTCTTCTTATTGTTCACTCGTATTACGATATAGATCGCCGGGGCGCGGCGGTACCGCCTCGCAGCGACTTCCTAGATCGCGAGGTTGGCGACGGATTTAGATAACAAACTCCTTTTATGTGCTTAATGTTTTAGGAGTGCGGTCCACCTTGCGACTCCATGATTTTCCTTCTTACTGACATGGTTAAATAGCATTTACAAATATTTAATTAAATATAATATCCTAATTTAAGATAATTTCCTTGGAAATGGTTAATATATAAGTCAAATACATTCACTTAAGCTAAGAATAAAATGGAAATAATAAAATATTTGTAATTACAAAAGTACTAGCAAGACGAAAACTGCTCCTTGTGAATGGCAAACAGTAAGAAAATAATAAAATTATTGTAGTCATTAAATTATGGCATAAGTTACTCCTTATCACTTACACATTGAGTCCTCAAAAGGAAATTACCTAATAAATTAGGAAACTTATATTATGAATTGAGTCATAGACACGTTAAGGTGGGTCACCTGCTTAAAAGTATAATAGTTTCCCGCCCCAAGCGAGCCTGCAGTTAGGCCCTCAGCGCCGGCGCTGCGCCGCCGTAAGCCGCAGCCCGTTACGCTTGGCTCGAGGGCCCGTGTGCTCGTGTACTCGTGAACTCGTGTGCTCGCGTGCTCGTGGGCTCGAAGGCGCTAGTGCTCGTGTACTCGTGGACTCGTGTGCTCGCGTGCTCGTGGGCTCGAGAGCGCTAGTGCTCGTGTACTCGTGGACTCGTGTGCTCGCGTGCTCGTGGGCTCGAGGGCGCTAGTGCTCGTGTACTCGTGGACTCGTGTGCTCGCGTGCTCGTGGGCTCGAGAGCGCTAGTGCTCGTGTACTCGTGGACTCGTGTGCTCTCGTGCTCGTGGGCTCGAGGGCGCTAGTGCTCGTGTACTCGTGGACTCTTGTGCTCGCGTGCTCGTGGGCTCGAGGGCGCTAGTGCTCGTGTACTCGTGGACTCGTGTGCTCGCGTGCTCGTGGGCTCGAGGGCGCTAGTGCTCGTGTACTCGTGGACTCGTGTGCTCGCGTGCTCGTGGGCTCGAGGGCGCTAGTGCTCGTGTACTCGTGGACTCGTGTGCTCGCGTGCTCGTGGGCTCGAGGGCGCTAGTGCTCGTGTACTCGGGGACTCGTGTGCTCGCGTGCTCGTGGGCTCGAGGGCGCTAGTGCTCGTGTACTCGTGGACTCGTGTGCTCGCGTGCTCGTGGGCTCGAGGGCGCTAGTGCTCGTGTACTCGTGGACTCGTGTGCTCGCGTGCTCGTGGGCTCGAGGGCGCTAGTGCTCGTGTACTCGTGGACTCGTGTGCTCGCGTGCTCGTGGGCTCGAGGGCGCTAGTGCTCGTGTACTCGTGGACTCGTGTGCTCGCGTGCTCGTGGGCTCGAGGGCGCTAGTGCTCGTGTACTCGTGGACTCGTGTGCTCGCGTGCTCGTGGGCTCGAGGGCGCTAGTGCTCGTGTACTCGTGGACTCGTGTGCTCGCGTGCTCGTGGGCTCGAGGGCGCTAGTGCTCGTGGCTGGGCTGTACTGATTGTTGTTTTTTATTTGTATGGTCGTGGCAGTTGCTTAGTTTGTAATTCTATTGCAGATTATACTCAAAGACATATATTATAAAAAAACACCACTTCAGATAACGAAACAGTAGTTAGTCGCGCGGACAGTGTACATAACCTCGTAAACAAGATAAACTGGTTTAAAGAAAAATAACTCAATGAGTTGCCGCCTAGCCAGCCGACGGCGGCGGCACCCGGCCGGTAGTACGATTGGGGAAAATGTTAAATATATTACTCACGGACCAATATATAGCATGTAGGACGTTTGCCGGTCGCGTATGGCAATGGCGAGTGCCGCGCGCCGTCATGTGACCGGAACGAGTCGCGGGGGTGCGCTGTCGCTGCAGTCGTCCTCGCGCGCCATATCGGCCAGGGCCGGCCGCGTGCGCGCCTCCACTCGCGGGCACGCGGCACAGAAGGCCCACTGTGCACGCATTTCATATCTAACAGATATATGTTTTGCAATTAAACAAGTGTTCAGACTGTAAAACTCCCGATGATTTACAAAACAGAGAAGCCACTTTTATTATCCATTGATAATTTAATAAATTTGGCTTCTAACGCAGCTAGAAGCTAAATTGGATGGGGTTTAATTCGAGAGGGCTAGGCTGCACTGATCGATGGAACGAGTGTAGGCTGTGCTTATCGCGGTCGGTCTGTGAAACCCTCGAGACCCCTCCGTGCCTCGGACAGCATATCAAACCATCAGTCCCGGATGTCTAAATGTAATAAATGTATGAGAGCCGTAACAAATAGTGAAACGCCTAAAAGTGTGACAACCAGTTCTACCACGCGATATCCTGCTAGTGCTACACAATAACTAGGTTACGGAGGTAAGGTGGACATTCCGTGGCTGTATCTGGTTAGTGAAATTAGTCTAGGCAGATTTATTGTGGTGTTTAAAGAACTTCTGAGTTAGATGTGTGAGCCGCGGCCGTGTGACCGGCGCCCGATAACCGGTGCCTGGTGACCGGCGCCGGGTGACCGCGCGCTCCGTCACCTCGCCGCGCCACTGCGCCGCCTCCTCCAAATCCTTACACTACATTATTATAACATTCGCGTCAGTCCGGCTCCGTACACTAGCATAGGTAATAATAATATTGCAATAATATTCAAAAATTGTTCATAATCATTTCGACATAGGTAGGTATTACCTACAAGGCGCCAGTTCTCAATATCACTTTTTTTTCGAGCGACGAAAAAATGAGCAGATTGTCAAGTCGACGCGTATTATATATATTATTATGTTTGACCACGCATAACTTTTTACAGACTAGTCCGATTTTGATGATTCTTATTTTTTTTATATGGTCTATCTCTATTAATTTAATTAATACTAAATACACAAATAAACCTAAATATATATAATGACTACTTAATTATGTACAAGAAAAAGATAATAGAAATAAAATATACTATAACATAAAACAAACATGGTTTACGCGTATATTCCGCGAAGTATTCCTCCGCATCGCCGTCATCCGGTAAAGCGCCCACAAGACTGGCAGCATTGCCACGTTGGATGGTAATGCTATTCTTTGATCAGAAACAAGGCCAGCCCTCTGGCCGCGCGACGAGTCGACCAGTCTGCCAGAAATTTCTTTGAAAAGTTGGCGTACCCATGGCCCGAGCGTTTCGACCCCAAACGGCTCAAAGTCGTAGCAGCCGATAAGGTTGCTATATTTGCGCCGTTTGAAAGCGCAGAATAATACCAATTATAAAATCGAAAAATAAATAATTATCATCATCAATACATACATATAACAAAAATGTTACGAATCGCCGTCTGTACATGGAAAATATATGAGAAAAAAAAAATTGGGCCCTTTATCAACGCAAATAGCACCCAAAACAATGATTGTTAGGATTTTTATCTGTTTGTCTGTGCGTTTGTGCACGCTAATCTCAGAATCGGCTTATCCGATTTAGATGTGGTTTTCACTAATATACTGTGGTAAGCTTTATTTAACATTTAGTGTTTGTTTCAGTCAATCGGTCCATAAATAAAAAAACTATGCCAAAGAATCACGTCGAACATTTTTAATTATGAATTTGTGTTCATACACGACATGGTGTTCATTTACGACATCCACGCGGACGGAGTCGCTGGCACAGTTAGTTATTTTTTTTTTTTTTTTAAACTGGCTGGCTGCCCTGCGCCGCCCCACACCGCACCACACCACACCGCACCGCACCGCACCGTACCGCATCGCACCGCATCGCACCGCATCGCACCGTACCGAACAGCATCGCATTGTACGGTATCAGCCGCGGGCCGTACCGACCCGGCGACAAACAATGAGCCATAAAATAGTCATTCGATGACAATGGACATTTGTAGAAATTATATGAGTGGTAATAACGTTAAGTCGCCGGTGGGGGGGCGGGGGGGGCGAGGCGCGGGGGAGGGTAAGCTCCGATGGTGGTCATCGCATCACACTGCCCAATTGATTACACCCACTAACTAGCTTTATGGACGGACAGCGACGTTCCTACCACGACACTAGTATACTCGTAGGTATAAACAACAACGCCGGTGTTACGAGTTTAATGAAGCTTTAGTATTCAGATTGTGACTGTTTGCACAGCGGTCGATGTAAAAGAATTCACGTCACGTGCGATGTTCGACCGTCGACCAGTAACCTAGTAGTCATGATACTGTATGTAGTACTCAGACACGGGGGAGGCTTGCACAGGCTCAAACATGAATCGCAGAACGTGTGACGTCACACGCCGCTCGTGACTGCACCGTTCACAATCAATTAGTAGTAATTCAGACAATTCCAGTCCTTCGCCTTCGACAGTGATTGGTCCCTATCGATTGATTCACTCGGCGCGCGCTGCTAATAATAGCGCAGGCACGCAGATAGACGATCGCGACGATCTACAAAGTATATTATTATTTAAGCGGCGCGCGCGCTTTAATGTGTTACAGTTGTGAGTGTGTCGGTGGACACAATTGGTTGGCGTCGTACTGACAGTGATATCGACGTCGGCAGTACACTGTGGTTGTACCCAGCGAGCACGCCGCTCATACGCATGCCCATACTGTCCGGTGCGGCTACTCGCTGTACGTGGTGGCTGCGCTCTCGCTCGGGCCCGCAGTACATTTGTTCGCCAAAGCCGCGCGTGCTCACTCATCAAGTCATTTCATCACCGAGTTAGTTGAGTGTCGCTAGACAATAAACTATTATTATTATATATATTTCAAACGCATTAACGCATGCGGAGCGACATGTTAACTAATAATTTTTTATGGAACGAAAGATACGGACATGACCAGGATTCGCATCTGCGCCTCCCGGATCAATACTTCAGGCACTCTGACCGCTAGGCCGTCTCCACCTCTGCTCACTACCCCGAAATCTTGTTCCACATTTTAATACACCTTTGGGTGACGTCGATCTATTCAGTCCGTGGAAAGGCGATTGAAATATTTATCTATATTTGTTAAGGTAATCAGTCAGCATCTGTACGACATATGTCGAATGGCCTAGCGGTCAAATTGTATTAACTGCAAAGTTATTCCTGTTGGTTCAGTCACCTGTATAAGAACTGAATAGCTAGCCATGACGTCACCAAAAGATATTCAAATGGATCCAATATTCAATGGAGTCCATATTCAAATGGAAGAAGAATTCCGATTAGTGAGCAGAGGTCGAGACGGCTTAGTGGTCAGAGCAACTGGAGTAATTATCTGGGAGGCACAGGTTCGAATCCTGTTCATGACCATATCTTTCGTTCCACAAAAATGTATAAGAATAAAGAATCGTTATTACTGTAGCAAGTGTACCTATCACTTACACGTAGCATAACAAAACATAACATAACAGCAGGCCTGTATTCCCTGCAGGGGTAGGCAGAGGTGTACACAGTTGTAAACTTCTGCAACACATTTCACCAATGCTGTTATTAAGTCCCATGTAATGAGTGGAGAGTCTATTACCATCTACCGAGCACAATTCAAAACTCCGGGCTGCTACTGCGAATTTTGTAATAGAAAAATACAATAACAGTTAGCCCGACTTGGGAATCGAACCCAAGACCTCAAGCTAAGCAGTCTCGCATGGGACAAGTAAACCAACGAGGCAGTAACACATAGATCGCTAATGTATCAGATGTCCGGGAACAACACCACACGACACGCTTACGAACTGTTTAGCATACACTCACTAAGCCGATGTCAACCACAATCATAATGTTAGTGTCAATTTGTCTTTGGACAGCTATCGTAACACAATAATATTTACAAGTGCGACGGTTCCGTGGCTTGGACAATAACTGTATCCGCCACTGTTCAATCCAATGCTCATGCAGTTACCGGCTCCAGCAGCGCCGAGCCCGGTGTCGCCTGGTAGCTGTGCGTGGTGCGCCTACACTTGTTTGTTGGAGCACGTAGTGCGTAGCGTGCCGTCTATGGTTTGTTACGTGGACACGTATCTTGTAGCGCGTAGCACGAAGCTTGTAGCATTTAGAACGTAGCTTATAACTTAGCACGTAGCATGTATCACGTAGCATGAGACACGTAGCATGTAGCACGTAGCACGTAGTGTGTAGCACATAGCTCGTAGTGTGTAGCACGTAGCTCGTAGCATATAGCCCGTAGCGTGTAGCATGTACTACTTAGCTCGTAGCATGTAGCACGTAGCATGTAACACGTAGTTTATTTATTTATTTATTTATCTTCAAACATTTACCATTACAGGCTAACCCAATGCGATAAATGCTCCTTAACATAATTATTCATACTTATAACTAATCTATCTATAACTAATAATGAACAATGCATTCCTTGTGAATTCACTCAGAGAACAACAAAACAAGTCCGTTTCACTCGCTATGAGGTTGAGCGTGCGGAGTACGCGCGTCAGTGGCGGCTCCCTTAAAAGGTTGGTCCGAGCGGGCGGCTCCACTAACAGTCGCGGCTGCCGTCGTCGCCACACGTAGCTATCCGGAACACACAGACTCACCTGACCGAGAACAACTGCATTATGCACTTTCCCTCTCAGTAATTTAAATATATATGTAGCTAGTGCCAGATCCCTCCTAACCCTTAACTCGCTGTATCCCACCATACCCAAAATAAATAGGGTTGGATACATGAACGGGTAAAAGGGATAGACTCCGTAGTAGCGCATATATAAATATCTAATAAATTTATTTTGAACTTTCTCCAGCATGAGACTATATTTAGCTTCATGCGGAGCCCAGATGACTGCATTACATTCCAACTGGCTCCTCACCAATGCATTATATAATGCTATAATAGATTTTACATTCGTAAATCCTCGGACCGTACGAAGCATGAAACCCAAATTTCTATACGCCCTTCTACAGCAACGCATGATGTGTTCACGAAAAGTCAAACCGGTATTAAATCCTACCCCCAAGTCCTTGACTTCTGTGACCCGTTCCATAGGCAGTCCGTCAATGTAGTAGGTATGTTCGATGGGCTTGTGTGCGCGGGAAAAGGTGATGGTCACACACTTTGAGCTATTAAACTGCAATAGGTTTTCCTTGCTCCAGCTCACTACCCTATCTATGTCACCTTGTAGCCTGACACAGTCATCCTTGCTTTTTACCGCGAGGGACAATTTGAGGTCGTCGGACAGCAAACAATACGCGTCTTGGACTACTTCTGGCAGATCGTTTACGACCAGAAGGAAGCTTAAGGGGCCAAGGTTACTCCCTTGACTTACTCCGGACCTCGTGAAATATGGATCTGACACGTGTTCCGCATATTCCACATATTGCTGCCTATCCCTCAAATAACTGGCAAAAAAGTGGAGCGTGTGTGGGGTGAAACCAACACCTGCTAACTTTCTAAGCAACATGTCATTTTCGACTAAATCAAATGCTTTTCGAAAGTCAAAGTAAGCAGAATCAGTTTGCCCCCCACTATCCACCGTCGGCACCAGATGAGCCATGTGGCAGAGGAGATTACTGGTGGTACTTCTTCCGGGTCGAAACCCATGCTGAGCGTCTGATAGCTGTGCGCTAACCTGAAGGTAAATGCTCTTATGTATAGCAGTTTCCAATACCTTCGCCGGCGTTGATAATACTGCAATTGGTCTGTACCCATCTACCGACTCTGCTAACCCCGCTTTCGGAACCGGAACAACGCGGGTCACTTTCCACCTCTCCGGAAACACGGCAGCTTCGAGGCATCGGTTAAATATATAAAGAAGTGGCTTAGCTAGCGCTACTCGACAATCCTTAATTATGTAAGGTGGAATGCCGTCAGGCCCTGCGGACCGTTTCGGCTTAAGATCTTGGAGGGCACGACACACGTCTTCTAATTGTAATTGGTCCAGGTGCACTCGTGCCGCTCCATTTCCGCTACCTGCGCTAGCTATAGCCGCGTCCACGTTCAACTCCGGCAGCTCCAACCTATACACCGAATAAAAATACTTCGCAAACTCTTCTACAGACTGCTGACCAGATAATGCCACCCCGCCTTTCAAGATCGCTTGCGGGCTTCTCCTACCTCTCTTAGACTTGGCATAACTCCAAAAAGATTTCGGATCACTCAGCATTCGACTTTGAATACGGTTCCGATAGTGTTCCTGTGCCACTACTAACCTATTTTTTTATGTCGGTTCTACACCTAGCAAAAGCTTCGTAATCGACCCTCGACCCGCTTGCCTTGTAATTTTATGCAGAAAAGCCTTCAGTCTTATGTCGCGAATTACTTCAACAGTGTACCACTCAGGATAACTATACCTTGAGTTCACACGACTTCGCTTTTTTTTCGGTACACAGTCATCTATAATAGAATTAATAATATTATAAAAATAATTCAAACCTACTTCCAAATCCATTTCATACAACGGAGTCCAGTCTACGTTTGCAATTGCCGAATACAAAGACAAGAAGTCGGCTTTATTAAGGTTCCACCCGTCTGGTGCACACGCGTTACTGTCAGATGTAGCTGGGTCTGCTGAGCCGGGTGAGCCGGGGCGCCGGCGCAGGCGCGTGTGTGTACTAACCGAGATCTCAAGCGGCGGGTGATAAGCATATATCGGTACGAGCGGCGCCTCCGCCGCGCGCACACTTACACTCCCCCCCTCCCCTAAAGTACTTAACACCAAATCCAAATGGCGACCATTACAGTTACTCACTGCGTTACTCTGAGTGAATCCACAAAAAGTATAAAAGTATTCATAATAATTACTTATGGCTATAGAACACGAACACAAGTTAAAATCACCTACAACCAGTATATCCCTATACTTATTACAAAATTGTTCAATGATTCTAAACAGCAAATAAGCCCGCGCACGTTCTGGTAGAATATTTCCACGGAGTTAGTTAGAGTTCCTTTGTTTGTTGATTGGTCTCCGAAACCACACCCAATTAAACCAGAATTCTATATTAACGGCCCAGCTTTCCGGCTGACATAACTTGTCATATTTACTTTCTGGCACACCTATGATAAATAACGCATAATCCCTTTCAGTTTTATGTATTATTTTTTCTACTTTAACCGGTACCATTTCTTCATAAATTTTACTAACATGTTTTTCTAAACTTTCTATTGTCGTCTCTTTCTGCAAACGCCACACGTGTAAATATCTTTTCTTTTCCATTCCTTGTATGTCCATTGAACTCATGTTTCCACCTTTTTTTACTTCACAGTTCGAATATCTATTTGTTTTCCTTGCTACAGTAATCCAATTTCCTTCTTTTTCAAGTTCTTCCTTTTCTACAATAGCAACATTCCTAGACGTCCTCTCACTATCCAAAACTGGCTTCGCCGCTTTCGTGGCCACAAATTCCGTCGCTGGCATTGGGACATTTTTAACAGCTACCTGCTTTTCTTTGACGACGTTTGCAAAAGATGGTGTTGATAATTTAGGGCCCTGTTCTGTCTGGTTTGTCACTCTTGCCTGACTTTTCTTACGACTTGCTTCCAGGTTCTCATTTCTTTCCATTAGGGTTTTAATTCTAGTTTCTAGTATATCAACTTTATTTGCTTTCTGTTGTACTACCTCCAATATTTGTTTTAATTCTCTCAACTCTTTTTCCGTATTGATAAATCTATTTTGCAATAAAACATATTCTTTCCGCTGCTGCTCCATCTGAGACTTCACTTCCCATCGAAACTCACGTATCTCGTTTAGAAGTTGGTCCTCCGTATCCATTATTTCACATTTACACGACTGCCTCGCTCGTTGGTATTCACAAAGCTGCTCGGTGAAAACGGTTTGCTGGTAGTTGTGCTTCCTCGAACAGGGGTATCAGTATTCCCCCTTTTCGGCATTGTGCATGTACACTCGGGACATATCCACCGGCTCCTGTATTCCGGCGTGAAAGCTTCAACCTTTTCCGTCGTTAAAGCTAAGCAAATTAGATGGAATTTTTTCTTGCATTTGGCTTGCGAACACTCCATAAACAACGAATCATTAATAGCAGCCTCACAGCCGCTACACTTCGCCTCCATTTAAAAACTTTAATATACAAAAAAATGTGATTTAGTGACACACACGATACGTAACACGTCCGTCCTGCTCGCTCGTGCGAACGATGTTTTTTTTTTTGTATGTAGCGATTAGCACGTCGCATGTAGCATGAAGCACATAACGTGTACCACTAAGTAGGTAGTGTGTAGCATGTAGCCAGTAGCCCGTAGAGTGTAGCACGTCGCATGTAGCACATAACGTGTACCACTATATAGGTTTAGCGTAGCATGTAGCTGGCTACACGCAGCTTGTATCATGAAACGTGTAGTACGTAGTGTGGGGACTGTAGCACGTGGTGTGTATGTGTAGCGTGTAGCACTGTAGCACAGTATTATTTGTAGCAAGCTACTCGTAGTACAGAGCGTGTGTGGCAGCAAGTAGCATGAGCATGTACCTTGCTCGACAAGCTCGTAACACGACAGATGTAATATGGCGTGCGTAGTGCACAGTGCTTGTCTGTAACACATAGTCAAGCATCTGTAAATAACCGCGTACCAATAAGTAGCATGCCAGTGCCCTGTAGGTCGTACCTCGTACCACGTGGCTGAGGTCTGCACGTGACACACGCAGCGCGTGCACCTTTCCGTGAACCGTTCCGTCACCGATGAAACTATATTTTTTTTATATTTTCCTTGCGGTATTCTACCGGACGCGGGACTTCACAGATTTACGCAATAATAGCTCAATTAATGCTCTGGAACTTTTAAAGGATCATTATTTATATATATTTATATTCTTAACGAAGGCATAATAAAAGATTTTGGAGTAGGGCTCAACCACAATCACTGAACAGACATATAGACAAGACATGACCAGTGTAGGTGAGCCAACAGCGAACACGGTGACAGTTAGTTTGCACCACAAGTATATTTACAGGATGAGAAAGTAAAACACGTAGCATGACGCATGTCTTTGCAGAAGGCGGTGCCCAGCGGTGGACTAGTAGTACATATATATATTTTTATTGTACACCCACATTTCACCAATGCTGTTATTAAACACTATTACTCATGTAATAATCGATGAGCCTATGGCAATCTACCTTGCACAATACCGAAGTCCGGATACTGAGAATTCCCTAACAGAAAAACCCTATAACACTTTGCCTGATCCAGTAATCGAATCCAGGACGCAATCCAGGATTAGCGGCCGCGGCCATTAGTCCATAAACCGTAAAAAAATTATTTCGGGGGTCGATTGTCAAATGAAGATCTATGACAGACGATACGGAGATAAGAGAGAGATGCCTGAAAGTCAACCAGTCTTCGAATGCATAAATTCAGAAGATAGGATACCGGTATTATGCCAGATTTATTCGAAACCGTTACTTTAGAAACCGGAAAGGAACCGGAGACATACCGAAAAGTTGTACCTTTATGAAAAACCTAAATGACGCACCGAACCGAAAAATGGAACCGATTTTCAATCCCTCGGACAATCACCGCTGGTTTCCTAATTTTTCAATGTTTCTTAAAAATAAATATATAGACATTACATACTCGTAGCTCCGGCTGAAGATGTAATATAAATAAAAATCATTATATCACATTTAGTAACTAGGTGTGCCCGCGACTCCGTTCGGGTGGAAGTCTCAAAATAATATGGTGTCACACAAACACCAGCGTCGTAATTCTCGTTATTCGTCGTATTAACTTCAAATTACAATCTCGGTCGCGATCCTGCCCAATACTTGCTGCAAATGACTGTCATACCTGGTCGTACCACTTGGTTGTGTAGCTGTTAACAATGTTGAAAATATATAGCGCCACGCTGCCTGTCCCCTCATGAGCTTAATGTGATGATACATATTAATGTTGGCGCACAGCTACAGTACTACAAGTGGAGCGCGCGGCGCCATACACTTTATTTCTAAATGTACCGGTATCGCTACCATTTATAATTATTGTATAATAACGGGTTTGTAGCATCGAAATCTAATGTTTTATTTGTTGACATCACCGCACGGCCAACAGACACATGCCGACATCATCCCGGGAACCCACAACACATACCTACACGACGAGCCGCTCTGGTCGCCGTCAGTGAAGCTATATCAATGTTTGTGCGAGTGCCCGATGATCGGGTGTGTGCTAGAGTGATGCTTATCATTTAGGTATTTAGGTCGTATTATCGGCCGCACCGTGTTGTGTACACGACGTGTGGGTGTGTACGTGTGTGCTTCTGTGCGTGTGTGCTTGTGTTATACATTTTTACGATTCAGACACCTGTCAAGGGACTGAATAGATAGCGATGACGTCACCATAAGACATATTATAATGTGGAAAAAGTATTCGGAGTAGTGGCCAGAGGTCGGGATGACTTAGTTGGCAGAGCGCTTGGACTATTTATCCGGAAGGAGCAGGTTCAAATCCCGCTCAATACCGTATTTTTCTTTCCACAAAAATTTATACCATTACCTCATTTAATTTTTATTAATTTAGTGATAGTAACATATCGCACTCCATCGTTGTATGTGCCGCCGTGAATATACGTCGTATAACGCTGATGCTGCTGCCCGTAACGTGTTGACACTTTGTCTGCCTGCACCCATCTCACTCGATATCGACACTATGTTTATTAGTGAATCTCAGAAAGCTCGGTCTCGTCTATTCGTCATCCAAATCACATGCACTTTAGGTTATTACAGGGATATCGTTAGTGGAAGTCTGACAGTTACGCCGGTGATCGAACAGTTTTGTCATGGTCCATCCTACATATCAACCACCTACCACCCGAGGGGTCGGGATCATCTGACCAGGAGAGTATTGTAAACGATGGAATCATCGACTGTTGGGCATCCCCAAAGTAAAACAATCATTATTGATATGCGACTAATTCAGAAAGATCATGACTTAAATGGTCCATCTTTTTATGTGGAGGCCTTTCCAAACTATCCGGACCACACTACCTTCCAATTGTTTTAAGCTATAGCACCATGGCTAGTGGCTACTAAGCTGAGCCAGTGAGGAGTCACCCCTTGGTGCTTGACACCCGGGCGGACCGCCGACTGGTGTGTGAAGCCATGTCAGAGGTTTCAAATCTGACACAAAGTTTTTTTTTTTTTTTTTTTTTTTCCTGTTATAAAGTTCCTAGTGAGGTAACTTTATTTCTATCACAATCTAGCCTAATGACTAATAAGTAATTTAATTTTAACTTAAACTGCTACGGTAATATAAATTTCTAAGAATCAGTCCAATAACTATTCTTAGTCTTTGTTAAGGCGAAGACACTTTTTGTTCATGTGTTCTTAATTAAAGTACTCAACACTTTTTATCACTCACTGTTCACTAAACTAACTCAAAAGGTTTGGTCCTTTTTAGTCTTCTCACTAGATCCGCATTATCGAGGAGCTGGATAGCCTCGACATCCACGTGATGGAGAAGCCGCGTCTGATGTGCTTCTGCATATTTCTTAATTATTGAATCTACGGACTCTATATTCAGGTCCCGGTGGAGGTCGTAATTTCTTATGTACCGGGGTGCATTTACAATGTCTCTTAGCACTTTGTTCTGGAATCTTTGGATAATTTGACGATTACTATGACTGGTACAGCCCCACAACTGAATACCATAAGTCCAAACTGGCATTAGGACTTGTTTGTACAACAGCAGTTTATTTTTTATTGATAATGGCGAATATCTGCCAATTAGCCAAAACATGCTTTTGTAACGCGAGTCAAGTTCTTCTCTTTTCTTCTTGACGTCTGCTTTCCAGCGCAGTTTCACGTCAAGTGTCATTCCTAGATACTTGGCTGTGACACTAAGTTGTTCCTCAACCACACGACCAGAAGAAGACAAGGAAGTGATTTACTCGAAAAGGCTTATATTTTGAGGAGACGGTTTCCACTAATCAGTTGACTTTGGTAATGTTATGTAATGTACGAGTGTCTCGCCGCTCGCCGCTCGCCGCTCGCCGCTCGCCGCATCTAATGTGAACCGCGCAACGTTCACTTGTTGCCGGACGCTCTGCATGTGTCAAATAACAAAGACAAGGAACACTTCGTCCACTACACAATGAAACCGAAAGAAATTAACAATAGACAATATTAATATTTACTGCAAGTGATTGATTTTTGTGGTAATGTATATATCTAGTATTGTTGTTGTTGTTCACGTTGCAAGACAGATGCAGGCACGTGACGCCGCGCCCGGCGCCGGCGCCCGCGCATCACGAGGTACACGAGAATACCTAATATTATTTGGATGACTTGGACAAAAGTTACATTTGTGTGGTGGGTAGTGCGACTTAATTAGCAACAACAAACACAAATGATACATCGAGACTCTTTATAAATCACATCGGTGGGTCGCTTGCATTCTGTCCTGCGACCTGCGACCTGCGACCTGCGACCTGCAACGTCGCGCACTCATCAACATACATACTTAACTATTTGTATTATATTTACGAATGCACTCATTTATTTAATTATTCACATATATGTAAAGAAAATATATTTCCTTTAATTAGAATTCAGGCCGCGCTACTACCGCCATTACGGTAGCAAACGCAGTTTCACCCGCATTTATTCTATCGTCGTGTCGTGTCAGAACAATTAAGAAAACTATTACTTGTTAGTTAGGAAATAAGAATTGATATTGTAATTATAAGCATTAAATGTCGTTTCTTTTATTACAGGTAAGGTTTTTATAGTTAATTTAATGTTATATTTTGGAATTAGTGTCGAACAAACATGTAAATAACAAATATAAAACTTTTATTACAGAGAAACTCAATTGTGTTTTGATTGACGGTATCATCTCACCTAACTACCAAACAAATACCATTATATATATAATAATCATTTCGTTTATTCAAAAAATGAAATTATGTTTATATATGTGTACCTACACGTGTTACCCAATGCGCAAAACAGTTACAAAAAAAAATACATCATAGAAATAACATATCTATGACACTTTACATTAACAATTAAAACTTAATAAAAATAGTAAAAGTATGTAAAGCAGCGGTTAGGTAGGTCAGTAACACAGTTTATCTTTCATCCATCTTCTCACAGAAACTTAAACATTCACGACACACATCTATCCATCCGGAAGCAAAAACAAGCGAAAACTCATTGTATCAATCAAAAGTACGGAATACATTTAATAATTTTCCAGCAGATGACGAAGGAGGCTGCGCGTATTCCAGAATACCTACAGGTGCCAGTGAGGCAGCAGCTGCTAACACGTAATGATGTAACCCAAACCTTGTAGTAGCTCAAACATATACAATACATTACGCATTATCTGTTAGATGAGTACAAGTGTGCAGTGCGCGCGC
Source organism: Xylocampa areola (assembly GCA_935421205.1). NCBI lineage: Eukaryota > Metazoa > Arthropoda > Insecta > Lepidoptera > Noctuidae > Xylocampa > Xylocampa areola. The sequence continues at coordinate 96,940 of OW285205.1, forward strand.
AGCAGTGAGCCGAGACGCGCCAGCGCCCGCCGCTCCCGGTACATCTGCTATGTCTCATGTTTACTATGTACCTATAATTAAACGGGAACAATATTACTCTCCTGAAAGTAAATATTTCTCTCACGTGTTTTGGTATTCTCAAATTGTTTAAATACAGAAGGCATTCGTTAATTTGAGAAAATGTTGACATTCGTTTACCGTTTATTTGGGTTTAGTTATCACTTGAACAGCGCTGAACGACGCGCCAACATTTGTAGAAGAGCGAATTATCAAAAACGCGAATTCTCTCAAGTACAGGCTATAACATATGAAATAATATTTTGCAGACGCACGTGGGCATGAAGATTTTTCATCCAGAGGAACAAGACTAAGATCTTATGCAATTGTTTATGTTGTGTTAAAGTAAAAGTAAAGTAGAAGCCGGCTACCATATTCACGGTGAATTTTCACATGTGAGATAAGCGCCTCCACCCACAACTGTGAAATAGGTGAAATCAAAGACATTCAATTGCATAAAGCTGCAATAATGAGACATTAGTTCCCCTAAAAGAAAATATTGAAGTTGTTTTGAGACTTCGAAGACTTTCTGACTCTGACTTTAAAACTATGATACCTCCTAAGATATTCATTGAAATCAAATTATATCAAGGGCAATTTTGTTCTAAATTAAATAATTGTGATTAAATATTTATTTGGATAAGGATTAGTATCATGTTTATAAAAATACCTTCGCAAATAATGGCATTATTTTAGAACTAATTTGATTACCATAAACAGGGTCAGAGTGAGTCAAGTGATATATGCCGTCGCGGACTTTTTTTAGAACTTTTAGAGGGGAACATAATTCATACATGATTTTTGCGTAACTTGAACCGTTTACGCAGCGTTCACAGCGGAAGCTCTTAAATGGATTTTTTTCCCGTTTTTGCATTGACATATATATATTACTAGCGTAAAGACCCGGCCGACCGCGAAACTAAATGGCACCAACTCGTTGGCCCTAAAATGAGAGTTTAGGGCCAACGCAACTTTATCGACCGTGGACCGCGCGCAGGAGAGAGCGAGTATTTGTTTGTCATAAATATGCCTAGTTGCATGGTAAAAGGCTGCAAAAATGTCGATAAAAAGATTAAAATGGAACATGGGATATCGTATCATCGGTAAATAACACTAAATTTCTTCTTATTAAATTAACACATTTTAAAGGTATATTTTACTACCGAAGTCCGTAAGTGCGGCCATTGTGTGGCCGGCAGCGCGCGCGAAGTAACGTTGAACGAACGTCATTTTTTATTTGTTTTATTTTTGTCTTAAGAACTTAGTGTAAGTAATTTTAGTAAGTACCTAATATGTTAATACTTAATTATTAAACAATATTTTTTACAATTTCAAATAAAGCTCATTGATATTAATTTGTTTTACATGTATTTTTTTTGTGACATGTATTATTATCGCAATAAATTATAGTTTAAAAAAACTAATATAATCTAACGACACTTCTAAAGCTAACATCCATCAACCCGTTTAGGCTACAGAGCATGCCAAAGAAATATACATACCTACATACACCCGAAAAACATATAACCCTCCTTCTAGCGCAGTCGGGTAAAAACTCAGTTCAGTTCGTGATTGATGTGTGTATAAAAATATTGACCAATAATAAAATGTGAAAAAAAAATCATATACGCACGTACAAGGTTTAGTCTTCGACCTATGAAACGCGGCGTCACGTAGTTCGTATGAGTTATGACAGATGGCACTACTTTTGCTTGTATGAAGAAGTTTTCTGTAAAATGTTTAGATGGGCGTATCCTTTCTTTTCATTGCGTTTTTGTAACATTTTTCATTGATGCTCCGCTCCTATTGGTCGTAGCGTCATGTTATATAACCTATAGCCTTCCTCGATAAATGGACTATCCAACACAAAATTAAATTTTTCTATTCGAACCAGTAATTCCTGAGATAAGCGCGTCCAACCAAATAAACAAACAAACAAACTCTTCAGCTTATGTTGTATGCGCCCCGAGTGCCAGGCACCATGGGGTGACATTTGGAAAGTCCTCCGCTTAAAAAGATTCCCATTTAAGTCACATGTAACTGCCTCGTTGGTCTAGTGGTCCCAAGCGCGACTGCTAAGCATGAGGTCTTGGGTTCGATTCTCAGGTCGGGCCAAGTGTTATTTGGTTTTTCTGTTAGGAAACTGTCAGTAGCAGCAGCAGCCCGGAGCACTCCTCACAGGTTAGTTGTGTGTTAGCCGTATCTAACGTGGTGCAAGGTTGGTTACCACATTGTCTTACATTTTAATTGACCGACTTGCATCCCGCCGAAGGAGGTTGCGTCAGCGCGCCACGCTGACGCGGATGATTACTTTTAAAAGACAATGGTGTAATAAATTATTAGTGGCGAGGTTCGGTCGCAGTCCGCGGCGGTGGCCGGTTGTGTGACGCTGTTCCGTTTCCTCGTGTGTCGTAACTTATGAAGGGTCGGCGTCGCGTCGCGTCGCTCCCTCAGATCACAGAGACAAGGGAGCGGAGCTGGTTTATATGGGTCCCGTCTTTTTAAATGTTTAACGACCAGTTTGAATTGACACCTGCTTATTAAAACAAAAACATAACATGGCATCACGCGAGGATTCCCCTAAGGGTAGGCAGAGATATACACAGTTGTACACCCACATTTCACCGATGCTGTTATTAAAAGTATCGTGAGCCTATTGCCGTTTCCCGGACACAATACCAAACTCCTGGTTTAAACATATTCTATCGCGCTACCACTTATAGGCGCTGAGCAGACCAACTTACCTTTATCCATTTTATGGACTGCCTCGTTGGCTAGTGCTCCCATGCGCGACTGCTGAGTATGAGGTCTCGGGTTTGGTTCCCGGGTCCGGCAAAGTTTTAAATGCACTCTTGAATTGTCAAAAACTAGTTGCCACGTTCCAAAGTGTAGCTTCCAATGTACAAGAAGACATTAGCTATATTTAGTATATAAGTACAGATCTAGATTTTTGCTCGTCGAGCGCGGTGTTACGTACCTAGTTGATCACGATACCGGCGCCGGCGCCGGCGTGTCTGTACACGTTGCAACATTACTTCCCTGGTGTTGTCATGGCAGTCACGGTGACGCGTGCACTGGCGCAGGGTCAGCGGCACCAGGATGTTCGGTTTCCTCGCAGGTCGTGCTTGTGATGGCTAGAGCGGCAGTGAAGTATATTGCTGGACACTAATATGATTACAATGCTTAGTGGACTCCACACCAATATTATACATGCTCCGCTGCGCCCACCATAGGCGCAAGATCTGTTCCGTATATGCGGAACATTGGCGAAAGGGCATCTGTACCTGTTAATTGCTTTAAACATCACATAGGGGTAATTAGCCTCGCGCCGTTATATATAGTATCCTCGATGACATTGAGCGTTATACATCTGAATGTTCAGATTGAAAATGAAATGTTTTATCAGACATGTCAGCTGATGGCAGTGATCGCAACATTGACTTCCGCTATTACGTAGTGCTCAGTGGGCGCACGTGGCCTGCCCGTCTGCGATACACTCACGATGGTGTCAAGCACATCATCCGCGATAACTTGTAATCGTAGTTTATTCACCTGTCAAGTTTATAAGGTGCGAACTGTTTCGTTCAACTCGGAAGCGTCACCCACACGAGATGCTATCAAGAATCGAACGAGCGGCGGCTTATCTCGGCGATATCTGAGCCACGGCTTGCCACCAGATTAGCGTTCTTACTCGGGTGACACCTGTATCGCTGTCCATCCGTGCTCCTATCGAGATAGTGATAACTACACTCAATAACTATCATGAATACGTATCTATTGATGGTAGCAGTTATTTAATATAGTGTAGTCCTTGACAGAGCAAACTGTTGAGCCACCGCCGTTCGTAAGGGAGCCGTGTGCCGTGTGACTGGCGCGTGGCGTGCACCGAGCTGCGTGCGCAGGCGCGCCGCGCTGTGCCTTGCGCGCTACACGTAACACGACGATAACCACATTACAGTATATGAGTATACATCCCACATGAACACCTCAACTTGAGCTATACTTAGCTCAATGCGCGTGCGGTGCTCAGTGGTTTAACAAGGTTGACGGACACCGACGGGCGAATCATCAAGAAATAGAAACACCTTGTAAGTTTGGAACAACCACCCAGAGCCCGTGTCAATCAATGTACTAGTAGCTATGTTCTATCATATATACGTATATAGGTATCGACCGCTGTACGTCAACAAATTACCATTCATTAGTTACAAGTACATATATAAAACCATGTTCTCAGCAAAACAAAAGCAAATAACAAAGTATTCCGTTAATGATCTTATTATTTTGTTTTCCTAACATTTGGATCTCAGGTAGTTCCGCTAGCAGAGGCAGGCCAGTTAGCCGATTAATTTTGAATACATTAGCTGCATAAAACCAGTTTTGGAATTATAGATGTGTTCTTTAATTTTTACCATAAATTAACATGTTATTGTGAATGCTATTCACAATAATGCGATGTTCACACTGCGCGGTGAGTCACGCACGCCACCGGCGCGAACGCAGTGCTGCGCAGCCGCAGCTGACGACAAATTTGCATGATTCTGTTGTGGACTCGGAACCTCTACATTATATAAATAAACACCCACTTGCTTGATTAGCTTACTTAATAATTGATGAAGTACCTAAGATTACATTTTGTAGCGGTTTCAGATAAACATCGGTGTCGCTTTGATTTCTGATGTTATTGTCTGGCTTCAAACACAAGCACAAGCCAGACAATAACAACAGAAATCAAAACATCACCAATTGCACCACCATGCACGCCTGACCAGCAGACGGAGCATGCGGAACACCTCGCGGCTCGCCGCTAGTGAACGAGCTCGCACAACACAGCCACATTACGCTGAGCTGGGCATCAACAGATGATCGGAGAGCTCGGCGTCACGTGCGGGAGCATCCTTGTAGTGGAGCTCGGTGACAAGCTGTGCGCGTGAGCATCTCGCGACATAATACTATCGGTATGTTATCAACTTATCACAGATCAAACTGCACAAGACGTGATGCAAGCTCTCTGATAGTTCAACATTTGTTTGCTAAGTTATTATTGCTTATGCACTTGTGTTGTGCTCATCTGAGTGATAAAGGATAAGTCGACTTCAAATTATGTTTATATGACGTGAAACCATACCTTTACATACACCTTCTTTTTTGCTGTTTGGGAAATCCATCATGAACGTTGTGCCGGACTCCTACCGACTAAAAACCACACGTTATCCTTTACTGGGGTCTCGGGATCGAAGCTGCATTCACCGTTATGATCACACATGACACCCTAGCAGGTTATGATCCGTCAATCATCGACGCATCCCGTCATCAGTGCGAGCCGGCCAGAATGGAAGGTATGCGCTCCCAAACAAGGAGCGCATTCGTCCCGGGCTGGTTGCTGGTCGGGCGACGAACTACCCAAACCCATCGCCCGCCGACCATGGCTCACAGTGACCGGAGATCATTTAGAGCTCTCCGCCGTCTGGCGTTACTTCTACGTCAAGGGTGAGAGGGATCTGCCTCTCTCTCCCGTTCCGCCGCCTCCTTCGCGAGTATCACCTTCTCTGAAAAGGTGGCAACGGTTCCGGAAGCACTCTCGCTCCCAACCATATAGCTATCTGATTACAGTCGGAAGCCGTATCAGCCTGCCGGCCATCGCACGCTGAGGTTTTCTTAGTAATGCGATGTTGCGGACAGATCGGCTATCCGGCCAGACTGGGGCCCCATATAGGGCCATAGACCGTACGACCCCCGTGTACAGCTTTCGGCAGGAGGCGTCAGGCCCACCCAGACCCGGTAGCAGCCGCGCTAGTGCTGCCGCAGCACCAACCAACAGTTCGAGTCGAGCCGAACTACCTTTACATACGTATATAATAAGCTGCTTAGTACACTATAGGTATTGAAAATCATTATAAATGTATTTTTGTCAACCTATTTTTATTTGCTTTTGTAACCCTAAGATTGCCTGGCAGAGAATGCCATATGGCATTAAGTCCGCCTTATGTAACGTATCTAATATATAAAAATCTCGTGTCACAGTGTTTGTTATCGAACTCCTCCGAAACGTCTTGGCCGATTTTTATGTTTTTTTTTGTGTATATTTGGTTTGTCTGAGAGTAGGTCGTAGGTTATTTTTTATACCCCTAGGTGATAAGGGTGGCCGCATGCAAAACATTTATATGGCGGAACAACGTTTGCAGAGAACAGCTAGTAGTAGTATAAATCTTTTTCCATTTAATATAATAACTTTAGAGTTCGCTAAGCATGCGTTAATGCTTTTCAAAGATTTATCTTGAATTGTTAAGGAAATTGCATTCTTTACGACATTGAATTAACTGCAAAGTTAGTTGTGTCGGTTCAGTCACCTGTACAGGTACTGAACTGATAGCAATGACGTGTTAAAATATGGAAGAAGAAGAAGAAGCGGTGGTGAGCAGAGGTCGAGATAGCTTAGTGGTCAGAGCGCCTGGAGTATTTAACCGGGAGGCGCAGGTTCGAATCCTGTTCGCGACCGTATTCTTTGTCCATTGAATATAATAAGTTTAGAGTACGCTAAGCATGCGTTAATGCTTTTCAAAGATTTATCTTGAATAGTATAAATAAATAAATCGTTGCTATCCTCATGGTTTCCGGTGCGTAATACCTACGGGCCAATTCAACATTTTGACATTTAAACATGTTCAAGATAGTGACGTAGTTACGTGTTATTGGCGCCGGCGACGATGGGTTTCCTTGTACGAGTATGAACAGGTAATTATATAAATAGCTTAAATGATTCAAGATATGTCTTTGAAAAAGCATTAACGCATGCTTAGCGAACTCTAAAGTTACAATATTAAATGGAAAAAGAATACGGTCGCGAACAGGATTCGAACCTGCGCCTCCCGGATAGATACTCCAGAGTCGAGATGGCTTAGTGGTCAGAGCGCCTAGAGTATTTATCCGGGAGGCGCAGGTTCGAATCCTGTTCGCGACCGTATTCTTTTTCCATATTGTAACTTTAGCTTAAATGATGTTCGTCATCAAAACGTCTCTCGCTGACTCAATGATGTCATACTTAAAAAACTGAATTTAATTATTCAAATTTTGAATGGATAAGACATATGTACATGTCGCAGATGGATTGTAGAATAAGCTGTTTTACAAAACTGCTAGCTGATTTACAAAACAGTACTGTTATGAAAAAAAGCTGAACGACGTTTAGCGGTTTTACATAATTACTGAAATATAACACGCAGAATTGAATGAACGTTTTGCGTTTATCAATGCAGCGGGTCAACGATCAGAGATTATGTAAAACAGTGTGAAATGAACTGTCAGATTGTTGATTTTAGTTTGAAATTTTGTCGCATATGGCTCTGTATGTCTTATCAATAATAACCTAACTTTATTTTACTTGTCAATAGCAAAAAAAAGATGAAATTTTTAATGATTTAAATACTAAACCACTATAATAGTCGACAATATATCGGGATTATGAAAGAAAATAAACGAAATTGATCCATGAGCGAACGAAGCGAGCTCGGGAGTTTCGTGTATCCCGACAAGGACAGGTTAGGTTTGACGTGTTTAGGTTTTTTCTAACCTTACGGACACAAAAATAGGAGCCCCGCATACATACGTACGTACGTACATACATACAAACATACACACATACACACATACACACATACACACATACACACATACATACATACTTACATACATGTACACCCACGTGGTGAGCCTATTCCCATCTGCCAAGCACACTTCAATAATCCGGGCTGCTACTGAGAATTTTCTAACAGACTAACAGAAAAACCCAATTACTGACATGAGGTCTCGGGTTCGATTGCCGGGTCGGCCAAAGTAATATTGAATTTTTTTGCTCAGCAGACGCGCTTGGGACCACTAGACCAGTGAGGCAGGCGCATTTATGATGTGCTAGTCGCGGTCACGAGGGGGGAGGACGCCGGTGGAATATATTTTAGTATTTGCATGACGGAGGCGCGGCACAGCTGGTTTAAATATAAAACAACTGCCTGCCTCGTTGGTCTAGTGGTCCCAAGCACGCCTGCTGGGCATCTTGAGTTCGATTCCTAGGTGCAAAGTGTTATTGGGTTATTATGTTAAGAAATTCTCAGTAGCAACTCGGAGTTTGAAATTGTGCCCGATATATGACAATAGGCTCACCACCTATTACATGGGACTTAATAACAGATTGTGAAATGTGGGTGCACCACTGTGTACACCTCTGCCTACCCCTTCGGGGAATACAGGTGTGATGTTACGAGTATGTTATGTTATGTATGGATAAAATAAATAGCATGTTATGCCACACACATACAGGTGAATATTTGAAGTGCGCGTGGATGGCCGAATCCGAAACTAAGGAAAAGCGGAGAATACTAAAAGGAGTCTCCTCGGGTCCGATTTTGATGAAAACTAAAACTGCAACGAAGACTTTTTGAAAAATCAATAATACGTGTTGCTAAGAACGATCATATTCTGGTCATTCACAATTACATAAGGTATACTAAAGGACAATGCTGAATTTAAATAAATATATTCATATTAAACGGAAAAAGAATTCGGTCGTGAGCAGGATTCGAACCTGCGCCTCCCGGATGAATACTCCAGGCGCTCTGACCACCAAGCCATTCTTCTTCCATATTTTAATAAGTCTTATGGCGACGTCATTGCTATCAATTCAGTCGCTTTATCCGGGAGGCGCAGGTTCGAATCCCGTTCGCGACCGTTTTCTTTTTCCATTTAATGTAATAACTTTAGTCCATGGAGTATTTATCTAAATCAATACAAATAAATAAATACTGTTTGTAATGGCAAAATAATATTTTTTTAATCTCATACAGTTTTTAAAATTTTTGTCTCTATGTCTCTTTGTTCCGGCTAATCTTGTAAACGGCTGGACTGATTCTGATAAGATTTTACTGGCAGTTAGCTGACTATATAAGGAGTAAATTAGGATATAATTATACATGGTTGAAATCGCGGGGCACAGCTATAATATAAATTAAATAATTATGGCGTCTACAGATAAAAACAAGGGAAGAGGGTATAAAAAATAAAAAAATATTTTGATAATATCGTAATACGGTATCAAATGACAGCAATTTATTGGTTAGATATTTCAATTCTCATTTAGATTTCTCACTAAGCTAAAAATCGCTTACATGAGAAAACAATTTAAATACATAAAACAAATAATAATGTTTACGGGCGTACAATGACACGTAGGTAGATAAAAAATATTTTCTTAACAATTTGTGAATATTAAATTTGTAATACCCACATAGTTTCAATAATATGGTCAATTGTACCATATATGATTTTAATCGGCGGGCAAACGTTCGGTAATGGTTAGGCAATGATCTGATGCCCTAATTATCTACATAATAATCAAATTTACATTTCATTTCATATAATTGCGTATAATAATATAAATAGACTCCAAAATTTCATCAGCGCCTGTCTGACATTTAAAATCAGAAATTAAATTCTGAATCAGAAATTAAAAATACACCCATAAGGGGAACCCCCCCCTATGGGTGTATTTTTTTGATTTTTAATTTTGATAGGAAAAATAGGGAAATATATATTTTTTTACTATGATCCGGTGCTGTCGAGACTGCATACATAAGGACGGAGATAAAAGACAATCGAGGGAACTTCTCAATGGTTTACAGCACCTACCTCGTGTTTAGCTTATTTCATTAATCTTAATGAGAACTTTAGACCCGGCTGTGTTTTACAGAATACAGACAATGAAATTTAAAAAAAGACATCTTTTAACTAAGTACAACTAATTATGAGTCGGCGCCAAACAAACAATCTACGAACACCATAAACGCACCCACGATACAGGAAAAAAATCCAAGTGCGGGGCAAAGTACTTCTACAAAAAAAAAAACGAAAGTGTTGAGTCCACGCACGCACGAATTCGCGGGTTAAACTGAATTGAATAAAATAACATAAACATTTGAAATGGAATTGACGCCGACTCAAAAAACGTTGTACATATACGGTCAATGTGTAGTATGAAAGTAACATAATCATTGAACCTACTGCAAATAATTTGTAATTCAATTTTGAACAAAAGTCTGTAGCATACTAGATGTCTTTTAATATTAGGTACTTTAGACTGATTTGCATGCCTAATTTAAGGTAGATTGTATAAGGGTAAAAAAATAACCAAACAACTGTATCTTGTACCTACTTTCTGTGAAAATAAATAATAACCATTATATTATTTTCTATTCTAAAGACTAAAGTCAATGACTAAAATAAAATTTTATTAACCGACTTCCAAAAAGGAGCAGGTTATCAATTCGGTTGTATTTTTTTTTTTTTTTCTCTTTCCTTTTCCTTGTTTATTAAAACATGTTTTGTTAAAAAGGTTTTTTATGACATTTATATTCCATAATTTCGTATATTATTAGTAAACTATGTTTTGAACCGTGTTGACACGTATCTCTTGTATGGAAGCAGTTGTTGTTGTTAAGTCGATCAAAATATTCCATTGAGTTATCTCCCAAATATTTGACAAGTTGGTAACTCCCACTCAGATAAACAATCGCGTAGATAAAGATAATATAAGGATTTGTCTAGTTAGCGAGTCTGCCAACACTCCTTATACGACGTAATTATAGCTGTTGTTTGTTATAGTGCCACTATGGGTAAACGCATTGTTTGCAACGAGCATGTGTTACCTAGATATAATGACGCAAGAAACTATCACATGACAAATAACGCAATGCGGTTTTATGTACAAAATATAGGATTTGTATACCTATACAGGCTTTTTTGTACGTCGATAAGTTGCTCTTAAATTAAGAATTAATCAACTTTTATAATTTTTATTAAAATCAGACTAGCTGTTCCCCGCGGTTTCACCCGCATGTAATGAATTAGCCTTAGTTACTCATTATATAGTCAGCTACCTGCCAGTATAATATTATCAAAATCGGTCCAGCCGTTTCGAAGATTAGCCGGAACAAACAGACAGACAGACAGGAATTTAAAATACAGATTTTTTGGCATAGTTATATATGTATATTTTCGATCCTGATTACCTGTGATCGGTTTTCTAGATATGATCTGAACATATTGAGAGCGCTACCCTTGATACCAATACTTTCTAGCTTATATAGTAGAAGTTTATAACTAACGGTATCAAAGGCTTTCTTTAAATCAATGAAGACCGCTAGAGCAATACATTTTGTCTATATTAGTTTTTAATTGCTGCCGCTGTGGTATTGCTTTTGCCTCTGAATCCGTATTGCTGTTTTGAAATGAGGTTAAAAGAATCTAAACTTCATTAATCTTGCATAAAATCTAAGTGCGGGGCAAAGTTCTTTTAGATAAAAAAAAACGAAAGTGTTGAGTCCACGCACGCACGAATTCGCGGGTTAAACTGAATTGAATAAAATAACATAAACATTTGAAATGGAATTGACGCCGACTCAAAATTAGTTACACTTATAAAGATCTATGGACCAGTCGCGTCGATTTTGAGATTCGGGATCTTTTCTGGGGGGAATTGTAATCTGAGAGAACAAGTGTTCAAGGCTCAAAAACGTTGTACATATAAGGTCAATGTGTAGTATGAAAGTAACATAATCATTGAACCTACTGCAAATAATGTATAATTCAATTTTGAACAAAAGTCTGTAGCATACTAGATGTCATTTAATATTAGGTACTTTGGACTGATTTGCATAATATTTTTTTTAATATTTTGGATAGTACTGGTAGGACTGAGATTGAATATGTAAAACAGCGGATTCTACTATCCATTTGCGCCATATATACATACATACATAAATTCAAATCAAATCAAAAACATAAAGTCAACATTTTCTTAGACCTTATGTCCGAATACAAATACACAAAACATATTAAACATCCCACACACATAACACACACAGCGTCAACGTGCCTAGACCTCATATTTACAAACTTTAAAACCGGAGATTCACACACATATGTAAAAGAACTAGGCTTTTCAGATCATTGTGGTACAATTATAAAATTTAAAGCGCCGCAATGTCCAAAGCAAACCACTTGGCATACTGTAAAACGATTATATACTGGAAAGAACATTGAAAGTTTTAAATTAGAATTAAAAGCTGTTAACTGAAGAGATATAATTATAGAAAATAACGATGCAAATCAAAATTATAATGATTTTAACGACTTATTAACCAAAATATTAAACAAAACTATTCCAAAAATAAAAACCAAATTAAAATCGCACTATAAAAAATATTGGTTAACATATATAAAAGGAATAAACATCTCGTGTGCAAACAAAAGGTTATTAAAAATGTTGAGTATAAAGTCTAACAATCCAATCATCAAAAAATAATATAGAAATTACGAAAAAATACTAAAACAGTCGGTCATAACATCTAAAAAACAGCATTTCTTTAAGAAAATTAAAATGTCTCAAAACAATATTAAAGCTATGTGGAATATAGTGAACGAACGTACTAACAAAAAAACAGCTTCAAGCAAACACAACATCCAATTACAAATAAACAATGCTTTAATTTCAGATCCAAAACAAATTGTCAACAAATTCAATGACTTTTTTGCATCAATTGGCGACGAGACCACTCGCCCTGTAGGAACTGAGGCTAAAGGCCAGCCTGTAGTCAACCCGTCTGAAAATACCCTCTTTCTTAGACCCTTAGACTTCCGAGAAACGCACCGAATTATACAGAACTTAAAAAACAAAAAAAGCCACGTAATAGACGAACTACCGCCATCTCATATAAAACAATGTGCAGACGAACTTGCTGGTCCCTTTTGTGTTTTAATAAATCAGTCATTTGATGAAGGTATTTTTCCTGACCAACTTAAAAAAGCAATTATAAAACCATTATTTAAGAAAAACTCTAAAACTGACCCTAGTAATTACAGACCCATAGTCCTTTTACCTACGGCATCAAAAATTTTCGAAAGGGCTATGTGCGACCGAGTGTATAATTTTTGCGAAAGATTTAAAATCTTTGATGAAGGCCAAAATGGATTTCGGAAAAATCGGTCAACAACCCTAGCTGTCTATAAATACATGTAGGTAGTTATTAATGTTATAAATAATAAAAAATATGCGGTTGGCATTCTTCTGGATATGACCAAGGCGTATGATAAGATCCAATTCAAAATCCTACTTGATAAACTTTACGGCATAGGAATTCGTGGAAACACTTTTAACTGGTTTGTGTCATATTTAAAAGATAGGGAGCAATATGTGCAAATAGAGCATTTCAATCACGATCAAAAACAAATACTGCAAGTAAGATCCGATAAGAAAATTATAAATGCATCAATTCCCCAGGGCAGTGTCATTGGATGTCTTCTATTCATCATCATTCATCGCCTTGTGTGCTGTTTGCAGATGATATCTCTCTGCTCACCACATGCCAAACAAATAGTCAAATTAAAGATCAACTAAACACTATATTAAATAAAACAACAAAATGGATGGATGATCACAACCTTGAGATTAATTATAAAAAGACCAAACTAATTACATTCTACCCCCAACAAAAATCCCCTTTACCAATCAACTTCACAACAAATGGCACAAAATTAGAAGTCGTTAACGACTTTACATTACTAGGAATTACAATAGACTCACACATAACTTGGTAACCCCACATAAAACAAGTACGAGCTAAACTTTCGAAATTCACGTAGGCACTTCGAGAAGTCAAAAAAACGACCGATTTGCAAACTGCACTTACGACCTACTACGCCTACGCACATTCATGGCTCAGCTATGGCATTATTATGTGGGGTAATAGCACAGACGCGCAAACACTTCTCATCCTCCAAAAGAAATTAATTCGTATCATTGTTAACATTGACCAAACCGATAGCTGTAAGTCCTATTTTATAAAGCACAAAATACTCACTTTGCCATCTATCTATTTATTGGAAATATGTAAATTTGTTAGGAAATACATGAACTTCTTTACAACTCGCGGTGATAAACATAATGACCGATGTGTTAGGTATAAAAATATGCTAATACTACCGTCATCGCGCATGACATTACACTCCAATAGTCCCTACGTAATGTCCATAAAAATATTCAATAAACTACCTGATGCATTAAAGGATGAAACTTGCAATAAGACATTTACTAACAAACTAAAGGAAATCTTAATTAAAAAGGCTTATTAGACCATAAACGAGTACATACATGACGAAGTAATTATTTAACTCTGACAGAAGAACTGACACTAAAATACTCGTACATACCCAAAGTTGGTCAAAATTTAAATTTGATTGTTGTATTTATAAAATTTAAAATTTGAATATGTTTTTGATACCCCTAACTGAATAAATTTGTTTTTTAAATATGTTTAATTCAAGATAATAATTACTATGAACAACATTTTCAACATTCTTTATCAATTCATATTTATGTTAAATTTAATTTAATTTTAGTTTTTAATTTTTTTTTTACTTTTTGCTGTGCCCTACAGGGTCCATAATTGTACCTAGCTATAAGCCTATTATAAGATCTGTAAAACTGACATTATGGAATGCAAATAAAGATATGAATATGAATATGAATAAAATCACGCCTGTTTCCCATTGGGGTAGACAGAGACTATTGATTTCCATTTGCTACGAATCTGACACATTTCTTCGTCATCGTCGTGTCATTCGACAAATTAGGACCATATACATATTATAATTACCTACTTAGTACTAGCCAACATAAAATTATTTAGATAAATCTTTGAAAAGCATTAACGCATGCAAGCTCCTTTTTAGTGGAAAGAAACATAGAGCAGGATTTGAATCTGCGCCTCCCGGATAAATATTCCAGGCGCTATGACCGCTAAGCCATCTCGACTTCTTGCTCACTACTCCGAATTCTTCTTCCACATTTTAATGTGTCTTTTGGTGAAGTCACTGCCATCTATTCAATACCTTTACAGGAAACTGAACCGATACGAATAACTTTGCAGTTAATACAATGTCGTACAGATGCAACTGACGGCGCCGTTGGCGCAGTGGTCGAGAAACCGACTGCTGCGCCGCGTGTCGCAGGTTCGATTCCTGCACGGAGCAAATATTTGTATGATCTACAGATAATTGTTCCGGATCTGGGTGTGTGTGCATGTGAGATTATATGTCTGTAAACGCACCCACGATACAGGAAGAAATTCCTAGTGTGAGGCCACGTTTTTTTTTAAAACAAGCAAATAAAAACGATGCAAAATTACCATAACAAATACAGATAAATCGTTGAAAAGCATTAGCGCATTTTCCTTTCCACAAAAATGTATAAAATAGTAATATCTAAGGTTTTCGCGATCACTACACATTATAATAAAACCGAATGTATCTCTAAATTTAAAACGACTGTGACCTCTGAGTTTGTTTCGGTATTTCTTCTCAGGGATAGTCTTAGGAAATACTGTCGCGATTTAGTTTTAAATATGTATAAGAGACAAAGACACTTTTATGAATTATATCAATTATAAATGTACGGTAGACTGAAATAATTTTAAAACTGTTGAGACGCCAGACCTTAGTCCTCCTGCGACCATGAACGCTGCAAAGTGTTCGAAACGTCAGGACACGCTATCGTGTTACCCAGCAACTGGGTTGTGGAGGTCAGATAGGCAGTCGCTCCATGTAAAATACTGGTATTAAGCTGTATCCGGTTTGACTGGAAGCGGACCCCAATGTAATTGGGAAAAAGGCTAGGCAGATATAGATACACATGGCTCTCTACGGGGCACCTGTATGGTCGCACCGTCTGTCAGCCTTTCAGCGCTGCAGAGCCAAATTTAACAGCCTGCAGTGCAAAGTTGCCAGTTGTTACAGGACAGTATCCTTCGAGGCGGCGACTTTCTTGGCGCGCTTCCCGCCCTTGGACATCTTGGCGGAAATGGACGCGAGGGTCTATGACCGAGTCCGCGCCTTCCGCCAAAACGGCGCAAGCGTGCCACCTAGGGCGTTTGATGTGCTCAGGCGGCAGGAACGGCGGCGCGCACTCGAACGTTGGTGCGAGCGGCTCCAGGGGCCACGGTATGCAGACAAGCGAGTTGTCGCGGCCGTCTTGCCGTGTTTCGAGGTCTGGATGGGGCGAGGTGAGCGCATCACCTATCGCCTTGCTCAGGTACTCACTGGACACGGTTGCTTCGGTGAGTACCTGAATAGGATAAGGCGCGAAGCCACGGCTAATTACCACCATTGTATAAGTGACCAGATACTGGCTATCACACGCTCCAGGAATGCCCTGCATGGGATTCTGAGCGGCAAATCCTGGTCGACCAGATTGGAGAAGATTTGTCTCTGCCGGCGGTCGTATCGGCTATGCTGACAGAGCGGACGGCTTGGACGGCCGTAGCCTCCTTCTGTGAATCAGTTATGCTCCAGAAGGAGGCTGCAGAGAGGGATCGGGAGAGGGCCGATCCTGCTCGGAGACGTAGGCGCCAAAGGAGAGGCAACAGCTCCCGCGCTCAGCCCAGGTAGGTAAAAGTCGCATCCCCACCATCAGTGGTAGGGGGACAATTCGGGTCGCGGGCGCTGTGGACCTGTAGTGTGCGTGCTCACATGTAGTCGTACACTGTGAGGGATTTGGGGAAACTGTTCTGTTTTCCCGGAGGAGCCAAAGGCATGGCACAAAGGGGCACTGGTTTGATCTACTCGAGTTAACGGTGCTCCTTCTCTATGTGCTGAGATGGCCGTGTGGTTTTAGTCGGTAGGAGTCCGACATAGCCCTCACCGTAAGGTGCAGGGCATCCATGAGGATTTCCACACGATAAAAAAAGATATAGATACACGCGATGAATCTGGTTAAAAGTTATTTTACTATAATTTATCAAATAATTCATATAGAAATAGAAAATAATACACAGTTCTTCTCACCATTGCCCAGTTCTCATCGGGCGACTAGGCGTTAGGCGTCACACGGATCGGTCGCGCGAGTTTTGGAAATATTTTCATTTTACATTGTCTCCTAAACTATGTATCCAAATAACATGCTATAAAAGGCAAAGTTTATCTTTATAAAATTGTCGTGATGATGAAGAACTTTCGTTCGTAAGGATTAATGTACATGCCTAATAATAATGTTCAAAAATCACTTTAAATTTTTCATTAAATTCTTCGCACATTATAGCTTATTGTGGCTTATGTATACGAGATAGGCATATGGTATCGTAGACTTCTATTTAGATGTACTAAGGACCAATATTTTTTTAGAACATTGTATTTATATATCACCAACGTTTACGACAGCGCACGCGGATAAACCAGTTCGGGATCGCTTTTTCTTCCGACTTACTTAACATCAATATTTTGTTGAGTTGAGGGGTGTAGCCGAATGATAGATAGCGAGCACTAAGACCACTAAGCCATCTCGACCTCTATGTCGGCCGTATTCTTTTTCCACAAAAATGTATAATAACACATTATCTCAATTTTCATAACAAATTTTCTGAGTCTGCTCCAAACACAACAATCTATGAAGATAATTAAATTACTTTAAACAAATAATCAGAATAAAATAACATAAAAATCCAACATGGGATTGACGCCGACTCTAAATTACTTCTGAAGACTAAGATACAATTTTATTTTTCATTTTTAGAGTCCTTTTTTTATTTTCCTTTATTGATATGATTTTCGTTAGAAAACTTCGTCGAGGGAGTTTTAGTTGCATCGAGTGCGTAAGTAGTTACCGGTCACTCGTTCACCTTCGGGTTTAGCCCGCCACTATGTTTTGCGTTTTGTTTTTCCCCCTTAGCGGTTACACAGAGACAAACTATACATATCTAATAAATTGTTGCTTAATTACTACCAATACGGGCTTCGGCACGATGTCAAAACTATAAGTTGCAATAGAAGTAAATAATATTAATTACCAAAAAGGCTTTCGACTAACGGTGCGAAACCTTGAGAGACCTCACACCTCTCACACTCCTCCGTGCGCGCAGTAGGATGCTTGAGAAGGGCTACCAAGTTTGCTCTTCCCGTATTATTAATAGGTATTATTATATGAACTCATGGTTACATCGAATTGTAGGTATTTACTTATTAATTATTTTACTTATTAAAAATATTTAATTATATTGAATGATTTCCGACATCCACGCCTCCGGTGTAGTGCGCACAGCTAGTTAACAATAAATACTTCAACACACATAAGTGAGTACTTACTTATAAGCCGGTAGCGTAGCGTGAGGTAACTTATTGTTACCCGGGAATGATTTGAAAATTTCCCAGCAAAGTACATTTTGGAATACAGCGAAATAACAAATTTTTGATCGCTTTCCTGATTCACAAATTGTGTGGTATGTACACGGTACACAATTAGTGAATCTCTGTGTACAGCAGTAAACATGGTGATGTTCAATCTAAAGCATGTATTTTTTTATAGTCATTTGCATTGTAGAGTGTGATCAATTTTAATTTACTAATACTTACTATGATACTACATCAACAATAAAGTACACAATGATATCCTAATGGTATGACCGTTGGACTGTCAAGTCAAAGTTAGCAAGTTCAAATCCCAGGCACGCACTACTAACTACGACTGACTGACTTATATACGTATTAGAAATTAACTATCACTTGCTTAAAACGGTGAAGGAAAACATGTGTACAGCCATGTTAGAGACCTATAGGTGGTTTGAACTGTGCCACTATGTTGTGTATCGACCACACGACAAGTACAGTGGTAGGTACCGGGGACACTACCACACTTCTGCTACTGAGAATTTTCTACCAGAAAAAATCAACGTCGGATATGTTTGCAAAGTTTCAGTCGGTAAAATCGAAGCGAGAATAGCGCATCCGCGAGATTTCCACACGTAAATGATAAACAAACAACCCGATCATCTTGCCCTCTTAAAAAGGGGAATAAAGGCGTGATGCTATGTTCTAATTTATTTTACCCGATTGGCCCAGAAGAAGGGTTATGTTTTTCGAGTGTATGAACATAGCAACATAGCATCACACAGGTATTCCCCGAAGTAATAGGTGGAGGTGTTCGACGCTCTGCATGGCGTCAGGCTGCCGGCAATAATACGGCTCCAGTCATGTAACTTCGACGAGCACGCGCGACAAGTAAGCAATTACAAACAATTATCAAACAAACAGTTGTACACCCACATTTCACCAATGCTTTTATTAAGTCCCATGTGACGTAATAATGTCCCATGTGACAGTGAATTTTAAATTATTGTATGGTTGTTATTATCTGAAATAAACTAATTAATACATAATATCTAATACCTAATTTTCGGAAAAGGATATTCGTTTCATAGCTGCAAATAAATACAATATTAAATTGTGGAAGTAGCTACATATTGTATTTATTTGCAGCCATTGTAATGGACTTCAACAAAGTAACGCTTAAATCTGTTCGATATTCGTTTAGTTCTCTATTTTCATCTTGTTTCCCTCGTTTCAGTGCATTCTGTTTTGATTTTATTAATCTTTTTTCATCACACTTGCTCGTAATGTGGCTCTTGTTACACTGGTCAGTCGGGTAAAAAGGTTGACGCTCGAGAAATTTAATTTAAATTCTGAAGTTGGTCAACTTACTCGTTGGTCTTGTGGCCGGAAGGGAGACTGCTGAGTGTGCCGTGCTGAGTTCGATTCCTGGGATGAGCTGCGTGTTATTGAGTTTTTCTTTTATAAAGTTCTCAGTAGTAAACCTGGAGTCAGCTATTTTAAATCAATAATTGATTTTATCAAAATTCTCGTAGTAACCACTACTGGCCATTAATTAATGTCTGCATAGGTAAAAAATGGGCGTGGGACAGTAGTTCTGTCACTAACCCTGCAGGGATATAGGTTCGGTTATGTGACACTGCCTCAGGTGGACACCAAAGTTATTAGAAGACATTATGTTGTAAAAGAGTTATAAATAAATTCGTTAGCGTTATAAAAAAAGCGTTAGAAAAAGTATTATAAATAAATACGTCTTTATTTATACTTAATCAGATGAAGCGAACAGACGTCTCCTGGGTTGCTAGTCTCCAAGTTTCATATTAAGAGGTCAATAGGCAGGCTAGGTAGGATGTCAGGTATTATTTTACCGGGCCGGGTTACACTGGTAAAACTTTTGTACTTATTTATAGCAGTGTGTTATATGATAATTATCTACAATGGAAACTTCAGTTTACTTCGTTAGATGGAAAATTATACGACTACATGTATCGTCCATGGTAATAACGGGTCTGTTATGGTGACATGGCACGTGTCAGTGGGCGGACAACTAATTACTATGGCGGCAGGTGCGGTGTGCGGCATGAGCACGAGGCGACCCGTCACGAGTGCGGCACTCACAGCCCTCGTCGCACATGCTCGCACTGTGTGTACAACACGACCGGGGTACATGGTCGTGTGCGGCACACAACTCTAATGTTGTAAAATGTTACAGTCACGTAGTGTATGCGCGCCCGCATCTATCAGGTGCATTAGTCTGTGTCAGAGCACGTCTTAAATAATGAATACAATAACAACTAAATCAAGTAACGATAGACACGGTATTCGATTCTAATATGCAAGCAGCATCTCATTAGTCATTAGCTTCATATATCACCCAATCGGTTTCTGTCGTTAAAAAAAATAAGGTTTGTCCCGGTTGATCTCGGATTGTGCGCATTCACAGTACCTACCAAGGTAAACGTTGTGTACGTGGGCCTACCTGCGCCTCCGTACCGGCTACGTAACACAGACAGTACAGTAGGTACCGTCATGCGGCGACGCGCGGTCTGCCGGCGCCGCCGAGCTGCTTGTGTGGCACTGGTGCCACATCCCTGCCGTTTGTGCGTGAAGGCTAGTCACGACATGCTCATATAATTATGATGATATGAGATACTTGTATAGGTATTATACTTATAAAACATTAGATCTTTGTAACCTATTGCACTTGATCTCTAGACACCTATTCCTAAAGATGTTCATGGTATATAACGGAACATTTAGGTACTTTTTGTTTTCTTCGATACTTTCGCCGCAGGCCTTAACGTAGAATAGAGAAGACATACAAAGCCTGCGAAGGGGATGAAATCTCTTACGGAAATATCACATGTTAGAAAGGGAAAGCATATTTACGAGTAGGTTCGGTGAGCACTTTTGGCAGTTTGTCAAAAATCACGCTACCTACTACATAAGTTTGCTATCTAGGTATATTGTCCGTGAATCCATAATATTTTATAGAATTTACAAGTCTTACGCAAAGCTTACGTGCTGTGTTGGTGACAGTGGGGTTTTATCTAGAAATAATCCAGGAAAACTTTTTTTTTTTTTCATTTCATATTTTTACATTTTGAATATAATAATAGAAATTTGTGAATGTGAGCATCATGTAGGTTATATATTCCATTTCTTTTAGATTTGTAACTGTCTGGCATTTTTTAGTATTTGTATGGCCTACGCAAATGTCCTGCAGATCTGGTATCGCCTTGCGACAGGTCGTTGAGCTCCCTAAATTATGGTTCGAGTTTTACGGTGACTGATGCATGTGTGCCGTCAGTTAGGACTGGTCAACTTAAAATCGCTACGGTTCTTTCTTCAAAAGGCCTTTCCAGACGCCCTACATGATTACGCTCACATAACCATAAACAGTGATGTCTGGACTTTAAAAGAGACAGTGACCTCTGAGTTTGTTTCGGTTTTTCTTCTCCGAGGTAGTCAGATAGGAAATACCGGCTAAAGAGCTTGTAAAGACCTATATACAGAATAAAAATTTGAATTTTGAATTTGAATTCACCGGTAAATTGTGAACGTCATATATTTTCTTGGCCATATTTTGTAGAAACTTTATTTGGAAAACCAAATCGTATCGAAGCAATAGTGAATTTTCTACATAGTAAAATCCAATGGTCATATAGGCAATATTGAGTACGTCAATCTAACATCCATTTTCATTTCATGTACATAAAATAGTGACGTTTCAGCAGGACCCGATCAAGCTTTTTGCCGCTCCGGACAAAAACTATATTTGCCGCCCCCTATTTAAACAAAACGTTGCCCCACATTAGGAATTTCTCCCTGTATCGTGGATGCGTTTACAGATATATGATATATATAATATAATAATATATAATCTCACATGCACACACACCAAGACCCGGAACAATTATCAGTAGATCATACAAATATTTGTTCCGTACAGGAATCGAACATGCGACACGCGACGCAGCAGCCGGTCTCTCGGCCAATGCGCCAACCGTGCCGTCATTAGCCCCTTACATAGCACTTTTAATTATTACACCTAATACTTGCTTTTCCTACACAAGGAAAGATAGGTCGTCCCGTAAGATCCATAGATCACACAAAAACGAAAACGGTCCACTATATTGGCCAATTGCACATGCAGCGTACTGACTGCCCTCTTAATCCAGGGCATGGAGAGATTGAAATGCTTTGCCTGGAGAATCGAGCTTCGATCTTACCCTGCCTAGTAGCTTTTTTGTGAGTGGGAAATTTCCATCAAGGACGCTGTGCCGCACTCCTACCGACTAAAAACCACACCGTCCTACTCTCACATATACTGAAGTCCCGGGTTCGCTGCAGCAATCACCGCGAACCCGCCAGGTTACGGTCTGTTGATGGGTGTCAACAGACACTCCGGGATTTATGCACGCTGGCAACAGTTACTCTGCACAGACACTTCAGTGTGGCGCACGTGCTGCCATGTCCACCGCCCGCAGTCCACGGCTCAAGGTGGCTGGAGATAGTTTAGCATCCTCCGGCACCTGGCCCGCCTTCTGCCGTAGGGGAGAGCGGGGCTCGCCTCTCTCTCCCTTTCCGACGCTTCCTTCGCGAACATCAGCTCTTCACAAATGTTGGCGACGGCACTCCACGCGCTCTCGCTTCCTACCATATATCTAATGACGGCCGGAAGCGAGAGGTCGTCCACCCCAACTGCCCCGATGAGGTCATAGCGCTGCTCCAGCGCGTACTCCGCGGTGTCCTCGAGGCCGTCACTACAGCTGTCAAAATTTCAATATTGTGGAATCAAACAATCTGCCTAGCCTTTTTCCCAATTACAGGAATGGCTTCCGCCGCCGGGGTTGGCTTCAAGTCAAACCAGAGGCAGTTTAATACTAGTATATTACATGGAGCGACTGCTTGTCCTCCACACCCCAGTTACTGGGGAACACGATATCTCGTGATATGACTAGTTGTCAGACTTTCAGGCCTCTGACTACCCGTAACGGCTGTCATAGATCTTAATGTGACCGACTGCTGAAATGATGGTCACCCATCCACTGACCGACTGCGGCAAGTCCAGCTTAACTTCGATTGATCGATCTGTGTGGCTGTTACATAGTCACAAGAACCAAAAAAAAAAGCATAAATAATTTAAAAAAATCCTTTATTTATTTATATACCTACTCCAAAAATAACAAATTATTATTATATAAATATTGTTTTAAAATTATTTTATTTTATGCAAATTCTGATATTATTTTGAACGATTTGATATTGTTTTAGTGTTTATATAGATTTTTGAAGGCGGTTTTTACTTTATTTTTTATTTTTGACCAACTTCAAAAAGGAGGTTATCTATTCGTCCGTATGTTTTTTTTTGTATGTATGTCCTTCGATATCTTCGCCAGTTGAGAACCGATTTCACTGAATCTTTTTGGTTAAATGTTTTTGTACAACATTGTACACCTCTGCCTACCCCATCAGGCAATACAGGCATGATATTATGTAAGTATTGAGTGGCATGAACTATACATGAACATGCGATTACAGCAATTGCGAGTGATTTGCTGTGATTGATTGTCTTTCTTCAAAGGTCTTCATCAGAACTTAACCAAATTTAAATGGGACCACATCGGGGGACAACTCTTAAAAAACAAAGGTCACACCTACAATGTGTGCTGCGGAGTGTTCGCGGGACAGCCGCTGCAATGCCGTCGGCTACCAACCTCTGCTACCAGCCTCCGTGATGGAGATACTTCCCAAAGCACCCGTGCTCCGAAAGTGTCCGTGTCAATATGAAAAAGAATACCATGTCGCTTCTCTGGTTGCTCTTCCATAAAGAGCCTTACCTGCCCTACGATGGCTGCGCAAGTTGTTACTACACTCCGCACCAGGTTCACCACCTATTAGTAGCCCACGCGTGATGCATCTCTACGGCGGTGCGGCGTCGGCATTATTTGTTTCGGTGACGGTCCGACACCATAAAAGTTAAAAAAAAATAACATTTATGGTATATTTATGTCCCTTATGTGATTTATCGTGTTACACATTTACTGGGTTGAGGAGGTCAGATAGGCAGTCGTTCCATGTAAAATACTGGTATTAAGTTGCATCCGGTTTGACTGGAAGCTAGCCCCAATAATTGGACTAGCTAGGCAGATGGAGATAGGAGACTTTTTAGACGCTTGTTGCACCTCCACTGGTTGTCTATGTACACGTGATGTTTTTTCATCAAGAGCCGTATTCTTCAAGAGCGGGGAATGTTAGCAAAGGGAGTAGATGGAATATTATAAGATGCATTAATGTTTGTTTGTTATAATTATGTTGTTATTAAATGCAAAATTACAAGAGTAAACTATTCTTTAGATAAAAAAACAACTTTGTTGGTATTTCGCAATAAGTGTACACATTATTTTAGTAGTTAACAGTTTAATAAAGTTTAAAATAAAATGACTCCATATATTTTTCAGCTTAGTTTATTTTTTGTTTTCAGCTTGGAGGCCTTCAGCGTCCGGTAGGCGGCCACGGCGTCCAGGCGCGCGCGCTCCCGCTCAGCCGGCGCCGCGCCCCCCTCCCGGCCCCCCGCCGGCCCCCCCGCCCCAGCCCCCGCACCCCCCGCGGCCCCGACCAGTAGCGAGCTCAGCAGCAGGTCCCGGCGCCCAGGCTACAACAACATCGTTACACGCTTTAGTTCCAGTACTTAATATGCCTCGTATGCTACACCACAGCGGTCGTGCGGTATCGACAAGCGTCTTCTGTCGACTACGCGCGAGTTAGAGATAATTATCTCCGATCTTGACACGTGTTTTTTACCTCTTGTTGGTGACCGATCAAGTGTCGAAACCTTGGAAGAAAGCTAACGTGCAACCAGTGCCTACAAACTGCAAGAGTATGGAATGTGTACAGTAGCGGTCAGAAGTGCAGTAGCAATCTCACAAAGCTACTGGATCAAACAAGTACGCACTTATGACCTTCTTCTTTAAAGACATTTCACACACATACACACATTAGCCGTATATCGCACTCTATCATCATGAGTCAATCGAAAATTAATGAGACCACGTTTTTATTATTATTATTATTAGTCGTATCTTGTTTGCTACGGCTTACGGTCTCCAAAACATCCACGCAATTTTTCAAGAATGTAAAGAAATCTTCTAGTGTGGGAATTACAAATAAAGAATGAATGGCGACCGTAACAGCTTGTGACTTAATAAAATACGATTATACTTATATACAATAATACAACATATTAATATATATAATATACACATATAATAACAATCATGAAGCCGGAAAATGTATATCTCTTTTTTAAAGATATAGAAAGAAGGCCTGGCGCGTGTACAGTGACGAAGTGAGCTCCATAAATGCACAGCACGAATTGTAAAGGGGCCGACGTAACGGCTTGACTGTGACGAGGAGTACGAAGTGGAAGTGAAGAAACTAAGCGACAGGTTTGACCGCTCGGAATAAGATACTCAAAGAGTTCACGAAGGTAAACCGGAGAATCGGGATCATGAAGAATAGAAAATAGAATGGATAGAATAAAAGGGTCTCCGCGCCGCCGGATGGGTAGCCACTTCAAAATTCCGATACATGATCGTCCTTCCGAAGACTAAATATGAAGCGGATACACAAACACATTCTGCAAGCGCTCCAGTTTATTTAAATTATCCTCCGTCGCATCAAGGAAACAGACATCTGCTTAATGTAAGAGAAGAAGTAGAGGTTAGGAGTCATGAGAACACCTAAACTTTTTCCATTTTTCTAATATGGGATTGAGACAGAATTATATACCGTATCTGCCACTAATAATGAGAGCTTGTGATTTTGCTGGGATGGCAAGCAAACCAAAAGATTTAGCCCATTTACTGATGTTTTCAAGATCATTATTGATGACGCTAACAGCCTCGTCGATCTCACCCGCCTATAATGACGATATATCTGCAAGTCATCTGCATAGAGATGATAATGAGGAAATATAACATTTGTGATGGAAAATATAAGAAAACCGTAGGTAGGTACATATTATAAACAGTTCAGGAATCGAGTCTCGCAATATTTTCCGAGCTTTTTCTGAAATTGTTTCCAAAACCTATAATGACTATATTTTTTATGATTTAATTACAAATGTATAGTTTTCAGATTTCTCTCTGTACTTGTAGTATAAGAAGATATTACTTGCCAAATTTCATAGTTCTAGAACAACGGAATTACCCTATACCTACATTTTAATTCCCAGAGTGTCGAAAATGGAAATGGCCGTATCTTTTTTTAATTTAACTTAGAAGTTTGATATATGGTTTTAATTTCAACTCGATACCTCCACGCGTTCCCGAGATAAAAATTCTTGACAGACAGATGGACAACAAAGTGATCCTATAAGGGTTCCGTTTTTTCCTTTTGAGCGTACCTCAAAAGGAATAAACGGAACTCTAAAAACGGAGAAGAGAAGTGGAGAAAAGACGCCTCCTTGCGGAACCCCCGTAGCAAGTCACTCAGAGTGTCTGACGGATTTTGTTGTGTTGAATATCTGAGAGGTCCTCACCCGCGGTGCTCCCGCGTGTCCCTTAGTTTTGAAGTGCAGCGTGGGCGGCGCATGCGTCACATCGCCAAAAGACACTCGATCGTAAACCACCTCTTGCCGCTCTTTTCTTGTCTGTAATTGAGAAACCATTGCATTATATAAACTTTCCGCCACCATGCGATGCCATGACAACGTGGCGGCGGCGGCGGCGGCTGGTAAACGGGAACGAGTTCAGTTAGATATGATAGCAACACACATGCACAAAATCTCGTTCTCGCGAACTCCAAACTGTTTATCCTTAATCTGTATTAAATATGGATGACTCTGTTCGAGCATGCATACCTCAGTTGCTTTTATCTGCTTGGCCTTTTTCTTAAGTGCGAGTTTCTGTGTCCTAGTGAGATGGGGAGCAGGCTCGTCGTGTCCGGGGCGCGCGGCGGCCGCTCGGCGGCGCTTCCTGGCGCGGCGCTCGCGCTGCTCTGCCATTCGCATGCCTTTCACATCTTCAGCTTCAATATCCAACTAATAGCAGTATACAAATCAAGTTATTATACCAAAATACTTTAAACTATTCATTAATCGCTCTAATATTAATTTATATTAACATCACTCCTCACAATAAAGCAGAAGTACCAGCTGTTATGTGGTAAACTATCATACTTAACGCGAGTCATTTTTAAATTGCAATATTATAAAAAATCAATATTTTCTGACTCGTTACACTGGCAATGAGTTCAGCTCATTTCTATAACTCAGGATATAATATTGTAGGTCACTTTAGGTCTCATACATAATTAAATGTTTGATTAATCGAACGTTTGATATTACACAATGTAAACCTTTTTAGATGTAGTTTACATCTTAATAAATGTTCTAAGTATTAAAAAACTGTAGAAAAGAAACCATACAGGGTACTGTAAGTCTTCAGCAGGGTTATGGAGAGCCCTGACAGCGCTGTTGATGCGGAGAGAGAACGCGCGCCCGGACTCGGCCGGCAGCCGGCGCAGGCGCGACACGGGGCCGCGCGCACTGTCAGCTGACGATCAATGCATTGTACTATACACCTATACATAACATAACACACCCCTGTCTTCCTCAAACACCTCCTTGTCAGAGATTTTGACGCAGAATGTCCGATTCATTAAAACCGATTCGCAGAAAGTCATATTCTCAAAAAAAAGAACCGACTCCAAAAATCTTTCTGTTCAGTAAAAATGCACTAAAAAGTAATAAAATAATTGCATTATTTACTTACTACAATTTATATAAAAATATTTTTTAAATTTTAGAGTATTCTGCATAAAATCAATTTATTAGGACAATAATATACAATTATTATTATTTTTGGAGTCGGTGCCAGCCAAATTTTAAAAATATTTAGGAAGTTTCCTAAAATTTGCAAAGTATATTTAAAGGTACCATCATTATTATTACGATAATGTATTATACCTAATTGAACCTATTTACAAATGAACACTACAACTGCCTAACGCGATCGTAAAACGCTACTTCATGAATGTACTTACATGTTTATTATCCTTTACTGGCACCGACTCCAAAAAGAATAATAATTGTTAAGGAGTTCTGAGGTAACATAAAAAAAAATACAACCGAACTGATAACCTCCTCCTTTTTGGAAGTCGGTTAAAAAGATCCATTTCTCAAAACACACGTATTCGCAGATTGTCAGGTTCGCATTATATCCAATTCGCAAAACGTCCGATTCCCAGAAGGTCAAGTATTTTTCAATGGCTTAGGTATGTACTACTATTTTACGTATAGTGTGATGCGTCCCCCCCATGGCGTCCCTTCAGATAAATGTCCTAGAAATAAAAATCTAAAGGGGTAAGATCAGGTGACCGCGCCGGCCAATGAAGTGGCCCACCGCGACCAATAATTAGACTAAAAACATATTACAAAACAAAACAACACTCGCGGGTCGCGGCAAATAAATAGGCAATGAATTTCGCAATCGCATACGGACATTCGATCGGAACCAGTCTACGCGGAACACTAAAGTACTAGTAGTAGGTACCAGCACACCATTGCGGACACCCAGCCGAGCGTTTTTGGATAGCGACTGATTGGCCATCACCGCATGTATAGCACCATTCCCTTTATTTCCCGCATTTACTCTCTTTTCCACATCTGCATCAATTTTTCCATCTCTTGTGGACATTCTTCCCAAATATACAAACTCGTTCACTCGTTCCACATTTTTATCATCTATTTTTACATCACATACAGATACATCCTCTTCTCTTCCAATCACCATAACCTTCGTCTTGTTTACATTTATATTCATCCCCTTCACATTATATGCTGCATTCAAGTAGAAATTTATTATCTGCGTAAAGAAGACATTTGACATCCAACTCATTCATCGTCAATCCATACTCACTCTCTTTTAAATCTGTCAGACAACTATCCATATATAAGTTGAACAGCCATGGTGACGCTACACAGCCCTGGTTAACACCACTTGAGATGCCAAACCAGTCCGTGAAAGCCCCATTTATCCTAACACAAGCACTGGAATCCCTGTATAGAGATTTCAGTGCCACACACTGTCATAGGCCTTCTCCAAGTCAACGAAAGCACAGTAGACTTTCTTATGCTTTGCCAGATGTTTTTCGGCTATGCATCTTAAGGAGAAGATCTGATCCATACATCCCATCCCTTCTCTAAATCCTGCCTGAACATATTTTCTCCCATATTTTCTTATCTGTTACTCTTATCACTATTAATTAACACTTTCGCACATAGTTTGCCGAAAAAGCTCAAAATACTAATACCACAGTAGTTTTTACACTCCTGCTGTGAACCTGTTCCCTTATATACAGTGGTATGATTACAGCCTTGCACCAGTCATCCAACACACAACCAAATCTCCAACACATATTAAAGATCCGGTACAACAGGCTTGCTACCACCCCGTCACCGCCCTTCAACATTTCAGGAGAAACCCTATAATACCTTGTAGATTTCCCAACTTTCATACATTTCAACGCTTTTACAATTTCATCCATTTTTATGACATGAATTTTATGCACTATATACTACACGGAAATATGTAGTATCCGTCATGGATGCCATACTCAGAAAAGACAAAGACTGTATGGTTATGCGTTTGTCACTGAAATTCATTCTGTGTTATCATTGTATTTTATTTTTTGTGGTTATTTAATACCTTTATATAAATATTATAGTGATGGTGAGTCAAAGACTCTATAATAATAATGTTTTAATTGTGAGATATAGACTCGATGAATTAAGTTCACTGTGGAAGGTTCAGTTCGCCGATACACTTAACTACTTTTTATTGAATCGTAACGAAGATACGGCGAACATACTTAGAGCTGTCGGGCAATCACACTGGCTGATGTGCCAACATGATGAACTAGGTGATGTGTGCTTAAGCTGGGGTCAGCAAAACGACAATCATGCACCAGCACAGTTTTTGGGTAATATTTTCAAAGAATATATGAATGAAAATATAGATTCATGTATTTAGCAATATTGGTTGTTCATTAAAGTCGCTTGTACGTTTACTAGTGTATATATTTTAATGTCTGACCTTTATTTCGTATTCGTAGTTTTATCATTATTTTGTACTAGAGCAGCCTACCTCTAGTATAAAATAAAACTAAAGTTTAACCAGCTGCAGTTGACTGATAGTAATACGTTGAGAAGAAAACTGGAATTCTAGAGCTAGAACTTGTGACCTAATTATTGCAAACTGCAAGGAACTATCATAAAAAAGTAATTACATGATACAAGCGGTATATGTAGAATTATAGATACTAAGTCACTTGAGCATTGTCCTTTGTTCAATATTTAGTCAGTTGAGATGGCTTAGTGGTCAGAGTGCCTGGAGTATTTATCCGGAAGGTGCAGGTACGAATCCTCTTCTCTTCTTTTTCCACAAAAAATTATAACTTTATACTGAGAATTGTTTTTAAAATTGTACATAATGCAAACCTGACAATCTTCAAATCTATTTTTTTATTGTAATGTACCATAGAATACAATCAAATAAAAAAATAAAACCCTATCATACACATTTCTCTAGAGGAGAGCCTATTGCAATCTACCAGGCACAACTCTAAACTCCAGGCCATTATTTAATTTCCAAAAAGGAAGTCCTATACAAATTTGGACTGGCTTTGCAGCAACATACCTAATTTCCTTATTCATTAATGGTTATTAAGGGCCGGTTTCTTGATCCGTAGTCAAACACAGTATAACAATTTGTTAGATTAACCATAGTCAACCGGTTAACCAATGGTTACAGGGCTATTACGTTTTTCAATATCTATTTTAACAATAGTTAAACTTAACCATTGGTTATTATATTGCCAGTGTAATGATCAGATAGTTCCCGGAAAAAGTGCTGTGGTTTTGTGGGTAATATTTTTTTATGTTACAACACTGGCCATAATGAGTGATCGAAACCAAAACAAAACGTGATTTTTGTCAGTAAAAAATCATATCGATAGAAAATTAACATGAGACGAGATTAATTAGCCGACTTTATTTCATATTACATAATTCACTCCGTGTTATTATATTGTTCGTGAAAAATGTCAGGGAACAGTCAACAATTAAGCAAGTATCAAAGTGATACGATGCTTTCGTATGTTTACTTTCAGTTATAACATAAGTTATATATCATAACTTATAAAAGTCACCGAAATCATACAGGAGTTATCTAGTTTTATATTTACAATATATTTATAATATATTAAATATATTATTTACTGCTTACATAAATAGGCATCTAACGCATTGTTTTTTTAATGGAAGGGACCGCAGCTCTTATTTGTTAAAAGGATTTTTTTGTGATAATTACTTTATTGCAAAGAATATTTGAGCAAACGTGTCATTGACAACACAAAAACTTGTACAAAACAGATGTTAGGGTTCAGTTAACTATCCGCCATATTGTTAACTCTCCAATTTCGGGTGGTTAATTTTTTTAACTAATAGTTGTTTATTCGACCATCGGTTAAGCTAACAATTGATCAAAAAACACATTTTGCCGAAATTTAACCATTAGTAACCATTTTTAACTATTGGTTGAGTTAACTACGGATCAAGAAACCGGCCCTAAGAGTTTGCTTTGGTCTTTGATCAAAGTTTGTAAATGCTGTGCAAAATTTATTTGGGTAATATGTAAAGGAACTCAAAAACAGGCAATTATTAGGTAATTTCTAGATGCAATAGTATAGCCATCAAGTTGTCATGTATATAGTGTCAATGCAACACTGGAAGCAATCTCATAGTATAGATTTAGCAGTTATTGTTTGATGTAGCCACACTGCGTTTGATGTCTAGCCAACTAAATCGCAAATTATTTAACTGTCTGGCATTTTTATTGCCTGTGTTCAAGCCCCTTGCCGAGGTTGCAGTAAACCAAAATTATTCAGAATGTCTTTGTCCACAAACCTATTACTAAATGTATATAAACTATGGGTGATCTTGTTATAAACTAGCTTTAAGGCTACCAACTGACCCTGGAGACTATAACAAATCAAATAGTAAACATACAAACCTTTGTTATGAATCAAATGAGTTGAGCTACTTTTTTTCTTACATGTACTTTTTCTGTTATCTTTGTTCTGAAATGCAAAAAGTCTCGTCAATGACTTTGGCACTGGCTGCAAATCAGGATCTTTCGGAGGGGCATTTATTTTACCTCTCAAGCTAAAATAAAACAGTAGTACATCAAATTTCTAGCACGTACAATACTATATTGATAGTGCATCTATTAACTATAATATTTAACGTAGTAGATACCTTTCTAAACGTTTGGCTTGTTGCACTAGAGGATCTTTAACGCCACGATGTTTTTTTGCTGGTATTTTGCGTCCCATTTGGTACAATTAAATAGGTACAGTTTTCACTGATAATCCAAATTCAATAATTTTATATAGTTATCGCGTGGTATCGATGAAAATGACGAATTCCGTCGTGTTAGATGATTTAAAAAAAAATATTTAAATTGTAATTTGTAGGTTAGTTTTTTTTTTATTTCCTTCGCCCTAATCGGGCAGGCTAAGGTCTTAGACCATACCGCCTCGTCTTCAGTGTTCTTAAATAAAAGTAAGGCCAAAGCCTCGTCTTCAGTTACTTCCTTCTTTTTTTAATCAAGTATAAAAAGTTATTGCAGTTATTGCCCCAGTAAAACGGTGGAAATTTTACTGAGTCTTCGATGGAGTTTAGGAGTGAACACAAAAAGTCATGATTTTCAATTTTATACAATTTGCCCACACTCGTACACCTTCATGAACACATAATGGTTAATTATCCACCATAATTACACATTATACTTCGGAGAAACACAAGTTTTGGAAAACAATATAAAATCGACAACGTGCACTTTACATTTTCCCGCCTAAACTCCTTTTGTAGGTTAGACTTTATTGTCATTCAGTCTCACAAACGTAAGATCAGTGTTGCCAGCTAGGTCTTATCAAAAATAACCGAAATGGCTAAAAAAGTAACCTTTTAGTGTGAAAAGTAACCTTTAATATTTTTATCCCATTATTATGGTACTTAAAGTTGATGAGGTATATATATATTATTATGTAGGTATATACCTAAGTAGCTGCATACTTTTGTTTTCTTTAAATTTGTCTGCAAAGTAGGCCGGGTCACCGATCTTCTCACTTTTGGTGTAGGTACTTATTCCATAGAAATAGTATAACGTTCTAAAAAAAATGTTGACCTACCTAGTAAAGACGAGTTAGATACATAGATTAGTTTATAAACTCATCATTTAACTTTATACAGTAAGTTGGTATCTATACCTACTTACTAATTAGTACACTTGCCTAGCTTTCTAGCACTTCTTACCAAAAAAATAAAACACCAAACATTCTTTCTTTTCGTAACATTTTAAACAAATCAAGTGCTAGGGTCTCGAACAAGAAAGAACTCGATTTATCAAGCTAGTAGGCGAAACTGGCCAGAATACTTAGAATTATTACTTGTGATTAGCTCGCATATATTGGCACGATAGAGATAAAAGTATTTTCAGCAGTTGTGCTCACTACATTCTATTAAATATTGGAATCAATTAAAGAAATAGAAATTAATTCTTCAAAATTCAAAAGGCACCTAAAATTAACCTTTCATAACGTGTAACCTAAAAGTAACCAGACGTCGTTAAAAGTAACCTAAAAGGTTACAAAAGTAACCTTCTGGCAACGCTCGGTAAGATACTTAATATGTATCATAACTATCTTGTGTCACAGATTAGTACATATTATATTATAATATGTACTAATCTGTGACACACGCAGCAGGCAAGCTAGTTAGTAATCAGTGTTGCCATATCTAATTTTGAATTGCCGTGTTTCTTAGACTATATCTCTATATTAATCTAAGCCGTGTTTGTATGGTGGAATAAGGGTGGAATATAGTACCTATTTGATTGTCGTAGCATGAAAAAGCAAATCAATGAAATGTTCCAAAATTGTACAAATTAATATTTTTTTATTTATTTACCATATAATTTGTCAAAGATACATTTAAGAACATACATGTTTCGCCAAACTGGCATGCAAATATCAAAAAGTGTATTACAATAGTACATTCAAAACTAATAATTTGATATAAAAGTATGCCACAGTCATGTATAAAAAAAAATCCTAAATAAAAAATTACAGCTATTCATACATTACCAATTATATTCATAATGCTTCTTTCTTGGACTCGAGATACATCCATAACATTATAAAAACTATGTATAACTTTTTTTTTAATAATTTTTATTTATTTATTTGAATAGAGGCTGACTCCTAAATATCTACTGGAACTTCAGTATACAATTTAACAGTCATCAAATCAAATCAAATCAAATCATTTATTCATTTGCGAATATGGGTACAAAAAAGTTCTTAAAAGTACAAATAATAGTATCCATTAGCCATATCCTACCATGAGGCATGCAAATTACAAATACATAGGGACTTATAAAACTATAATTTAAACAATAATGAAAACAAAAGACATTCGAAGCATAATTATATAAGTTTATCTTGTAAATATTCAGCGACGGAGTAATATGCTTTTTTTAGTAACAATGTCTTGATTATGTTTTTAAATAAAATTAAATCATTAATCTCTAAGACTGAGTTTGGTAGATGATTATAAATGCGTGGAGCCATACATAATATACTTTTATTTAGTAATGCTGTTTTATTATCTGGTAAACATATATTGAATTTATGTCTCTTGCTATTCAACTTTTTGAAGTAGTTTATATTTTTTTTTATAAACAGTACAACCTCTAGTATATATATACATGGTAATGTAAGAATATTTAATTTTAAAAATAATGGTCTACAGCTATCAGTTTGCTTTATATTAGTAATGGCACGTATACATTTCTTCTGGGCTTTAAATACAGCTTCTTTTTCAGTAGAATTACCCCAAAAAATAACACAATACTTTAGAATAGGTGCAACATAACCGTAGTATGCTGTAAGAACAGTAGAAGTACTAACCGTTTGTCTTAGTTTAAATAGTGCATAAGAAAAGGTATTCAGTTTAGTGCATAATGAATAAATATGTTCTTTAAAATTTAAATTTGTATCTATCTTTATACCCAGAAATCTTGTAACGTCAACTTCCTGGATCTTATCATTAAGGTAATTTATATTCATGTTCGCTATTTTACTTACTTTATTTCTGAATGTCATGAAATTTGTTTTACTAAGATTAATATGCAAGTTATTTGATGTTAACCAATTTATAATGCTATTTAAATTCATATTTATCTCAGACTCCATGTGTGATTTATTATCTCCTGTAAACAGTACAGTACTATCATCTGCAAATAGAATTGTGCTGTATTTTGTCACTTTTGGAAGGTCATTGATATATATTATAAAAAGAAGTGGACCCAATACACTACCTTGTGGAACGCCAGATGTAACCTGTCTACATTCGGAAGAATGATTTATCACTTTTTTTATAAAGGGACATATTCTTGTTATTTGTGTTATTTGCGTTCTATTACATAAGTATGATTTAATGAGATCATAGATGTTCCCTCTGACACCATAGGCGTATAACTTATTTAGTAGAATGCTGTGATCCACATAATCGAAAGCCTTTGTGAGGTCCATAAACAATGCACATGTTTGTTTACTTCTATCCATGTGAGTTAATATAGTGTGGAGAAAATTATATACTGCTATATCAATCGATTTATTTTTACGAAAGCCAACCTGTTCATCACAAAGTAAATTGTTAGTCTCAAAGTAATTATAAATACTGTCATGGATCACCTTCTCAAATATCTTTGATATGACTGGTACGAGCGCTATTGGACGGTAACAGCTCATGTCATTTCTATCAGATTTTTTAAACAGAGGTTTTATGAGGGTTAGCTTTAGCTTTTCAGGGAAGACTCCATTTACTATACTTAAATTTATTATATGACTAAGAATATGCGATAACTTAGTGGACACGTGTTTTAAAATTATTGTTGCTATGTCATCGTATCCAGTACTATTTGTGTTTTTTAGGTCTGTAATAATTTTGTAGACGTCTTCCGGTAAAGTTGGACGCACAAATATTGACTTTGATTCGAACGGGATTTGACATTTTGAATTGTTTGGTACATCATTTTTAATTTGATCAATAAAGAAATTGTTAAAATAGTTTGCAATCTGTTTAGGGTCGGTTATTGTATAACCGTCCACAGTAATTTGTTGTATTTGTTCCTTTGGTATATTTAGTTTATTAGTGTTTATAACCTTCCAAGTAGCTTGCGATTTGTTTCGAGCGGTTTTTATATAATTATCATTGCGAGACTTTTGCGTTAACTTGATTATCTGATTTAATCGTGTGGATAATTTTATGAATCTAGTTTTATTATTTTCTGTAGGATGCTTCCTGTACTCCCACAAAAGCTGCCGCTTACGCTTACAACATACTCTAAGACCCTTTGTAATCCATTGAGGGTGCGACCTTGTTGATATTTTTATTTGTATTGTCGGAAAACAGAGATTATAGAATAGTTGGAATAATTCATAAAACTCGTCAAATGCTAGGTTTGGATCTGTACTATAAAAAACGTCATTAAACTTAAGAGAATTGATGCATTTTTTAAATTTATTAATGTTTTCTTTAGAGTAGTCTCTTTTCTCCATGATCCACGATTTAAGTAGAGAACTAGGTTTGACGGGGCATGTGAGTAACTGAGCAGTATGGTCAGATAGTGCATATTCAGTAACCTTTGCAGTACATCCCTTTATATTAAAGATAATGTTATCGATGCAGGTGTTGCTTGACAACCGTGTTGGTTCGTTTATGCCTAATTTTAGATTGTAGGTATGTAAAATTTGAATGAATTCAATTGTATCATAAGTTTTTTTAAGTAGATTTATATTAAAATCCCCGCAAATTATAACTTTCCTTTTACTGTAACAAAATCGCCTTAGAAGGGAGTTAAGGTTTATAAAGAATTTATTCATATCATCTGTATTTGACCTTGGAGGTCTATAAATGCATATTACGTATATTTTATAGTCTAGTAGCTCAATACCAGAACATTCGATAATATTTTCTATTGAGTATTTCCTAACATCGTTTAATGGTGCATATTGAAGGGATTTTTTTATTAAGATACAAGACCCACCACGTCGGTTTTTTCTACAAAAACATGAAGCTAGTTTATAGTTACCGATATTTAGTATGCTTTTATCAGTTTCTATCATGTTATGTTCAGTAATACATAACACATTAATAGGGTTTTGTTCATTCTCAAGAGTTAACGTTAAAAGGTCTGACTTAGAGATAAGACCATTTATGTTTTGGTGTAGAATAGTAATATGTTTAAACACGAAAAAGCTCTTTTGATGTTTGTGGGGTAGATGTTATGTCTATGTTCTGGTTTAGTAATGCATGAGTTGGAGAACATGTATCTGTAGAAGATGGTCGGTTTATAATATGTTTTTCAAATCCATTGCAATGTAGATTTAATTTAATCTCTGTTTGTTTTTTAAAATAATAAGGAATAGTGCCTGGTTTCCACTGACTAATTTTATCGAAGTTTTCTATGAATGTGGTGTCTTCAGTATTATAATTATTTTCGTAAAAGGTGTTGAAATTATGCATATACAATTTTAAATTCTGGAATATATTTTTGATTCCACTATTACTAATTTTACCTGAAAATTTAGAGAACATATCGTAATTATATTTTAGATACCTATTTGTGTCAAACGTGTACGTATATTCAAACGTCTTGTTACTTAAATATAAATGATTGTTGAAAGCTTCTATTCTCTTATTGAACAACATTACGTTACTATTTATTTTAAAATTAGGGGAACATAAAATAACGTTAGTATGTGTTATTTTTTCGAGCTTACATTTTATGTGATTTACTAATATTTCATAGTTTTTAGAAATTACAAAGTCTTTCTCGCCTAATAAGATTATACAATAATCTTTGAAAGTGTAGTTTACAAGTTTTAAATCGAGTGTTGATAGGAGATCCGATATCCCCGCATTTGGCAAGCAATAATGAAAAATTTTAGCAATTGGAAAAATGTCTTCAGCAGTATCTAGAATATTATTTACATTATTATCACTAATTATGCAAATTTTGCTGGAGAAGTTAATATTATTATTAGTATTTAATTTAAGGCTTAGATTGTTACACATTTTTGCGCAGTTTTCAGATGCCGGGAATTGTTTAGGTATTCTCATGTTATGTTTCAATGTGTCTATTTGTTTTGTAAAAGCTTCAATCTGTTCTTGTGCGTCTTTCAACTCTTGTTGGAGATTCGTGATTTTCTGTTGTAAGCACATTATTTGGATACTTTCGTTACAATAGATATTCGAATTATATGTCAGAGGAGTAGAAGGTGTGGAGAATGTATTGCCATGTATTAAAGAGTGTCTTTTTCCTTTAGGATTGATGCTTGGACTATTCTCAAAGGTTGAAGAATTGCAAAGTAATTTTAACATTTTTATTTCTGAAGTTAACTTGTTTAATTGTTGCTGGAGATTGTTATTTTCTAGTATCGTATTTTCCAGTTCATTTTCCGTACTAACAAGTTTATGTGTGAGCTGTTTTATTGTCTCTTTCATTTCTAGAAATGTCAATGTTTCGGATATGGTGCCGTCAACGCTCTTAGACAGTTTACTGGGAGTATTACATGATTCATCTGAGATTTCGTACTCGGACAGCTGTATATGAGAGTCTAAGATTTCGGAAGCGTTTTGTTGATTTTTTTGGCTATCATTGCTACTTGGTTCCAAAGAGGAGCGGCATAAATATAGGTCAGGTTTTTTCCTCATAGTGACGTTAGATACGTGGCTAGTTTTTAGGCATTTTTTATTTTTGATGCATGGCCTACATTTCCAATTTTTCTTTGATTCCTGGCTCATTAGGCGGTAGGTTTGTTCGGGAAAACCATCGCAGTCTAACTCATAACGGTTGTTACAAATTGAACATAAAGCTGTTTTTTTAAGATCTACCGATTTTTTGCATTTGAAGCATATAGCTTTCTGTGGCATCTCGCACTGTTTTTTTGTACTATTCTATAGGACATAGACAATTAGCACTGTGATAGTTGGTGTTTTTGTAGTGCTCTAATATGTATAAAATAAACAAGTCTACTCCATTATGTGGCTTGAAACCAATGACTTATTTAATTTATTTCAATAACATTTTATAACTCGAGAGAAACTTTCACAAAAAGTCAACCGAGTTTAGTCGAGGACGGAACTCGCGACATCGGTATCGCCAGTTGCAACCTATTGTACTAGGCTAATATACTTTTATTAGAGCATACGAAATAAACGTTCGGTTTGTACTGCTGTGACGTTGTTTTAAGCGTTAGGAAGTGTTTGAACTTTTATATTTTTTCAACAACCGTCACAAATTTTTGTTTACACTTTTTATTCACTTTGTTAAAATGATATTTATTTGATTTATAGTTTAGTATTTAGTTATTAGTCTATGTTATTTGCACTGCACTATTTGTTTTAGACTTGATATTGAAGTTATTTTAGTATTTCCGAGTACAAATAAAATTGTTGTTACACTTTGTGTCTGTTGTGTCTCATTGTGAGACAACTTATATGATACATTGCCGTATTTGGCGTATGTGATAATACTAAACGATTACTATTTCTCAATAAACGCAGGTAGAGCTCCTTTGCAGTTTGAAGGAGGTGCAGGTTCTGTCGTACGAAAATACAAGTTTCAAAAATGTACAAACAAGGAGGGGTTAGTATAATAAGTTTCTTGAAGAAAGGTTTACACGTGTCATATAGCCGAATTCCTACTATCGCTTTTATGCACCTTTTTAGAGCTACGAAAGCTCTATTAATATCTGTTGAGTTCCCCAGACAACCAGGCCATACCTGAGGAGCGATGCTACATATGCGTGATAAGCTATTATTGCTGTGTTTTCGCAAGTTACAAGACTGATCACTTGCCTAAAACAGTGAAGGCAAATATTGTAAGGAAACCAGCCTACCACATTTTCAATGGGGTGTAAAATCATTTTAGAGGCCTACGGACAGTCTTAACTCTGACACTAGGTGGTTCATCAACCACACCATAACACAGCCTGTGGCTGAGACGAGCCCATAACCTTTTGGACAACTCGAGCCCATATTAATGATGCACGGGACCGTGACAGTTTGTAAAGAATAAAACTCATCTTCCGCTCAACCACGTACAGAATTATACTTCATAATAATATAAATCTATTGAGTCTGCTAATTAACGAGCCAACACCTTAATATCATCAATAATGTCTCAAATTTCAAAAATGTTACGAAATTTGGATTTGGCTACCTTAGCGCAGTTTTCTGCAAAGTGTGTGCCGCGGCACACTGGTGTACCGTGGTCATTAGTTGGTGTGCCTCAGAAAAATAAGGTCATCTCTTAAAGTTAAAAAGACAGATGGATGAAAAAGTTCTACTCTATTTTGCGGCTGTTGAAGCCGCAAAATACGCGAGCGCGCAAGCGAGGCGTTTTGGACCAAATTTGGACTTTGCCTCAGTTACTCAGTTAAACAAGCTCATGTTTCAAATTAAATATGATGACTGAATTGTGTCAGTGACAATGTTTTATTGACCTGTCTTGACATTTTATTCAGTTTGACATTTATAAAAAATTTCTTATAAATACCTACTGATACTGTATTTCAAATATGTATTTAAGGAAAGAAAGGAGGGTAGTCAAGTTGCAACAACACATTTTAGAGCTCTCAAATAATTTAATATTTTAAAATTATAATTACCTAATATATATGCTACTTATGCACTAAGTTATTATTGTCCTCTAGTGCACTCACTTTTTAAATAATTCACTCTTTGTTTCACTTCACCTGCACAACAATACACCACCATAACAACATGGACTTATACGCTAAGTTAGCAAACTGCATGGAAGATCTGTCATCCACATTTACCTCAAGGATGGACCAGTATGAAGAAGATCTGAAGAATGCCAGTGGTAATGAAGCAACCCACAAGACAATTGCCAGTCTATCACGGGAGTTTACCGAGTTCAAGTGCCTGATTTGGAAGACAATGGGTGCACTTAAGACTCAGATGGAGTTGTTGATTGTGGGATTAGATCGTCATGAGATGGCATCACGTAAGCAGGTTCTGCTCCTCCATGGTCTTCCTGAGCAGAAGGATGAAGATCACAAGTCTCAAGCTGTACTTGCATTGACGGATAA
Source organism: Xylocampa areola (assembly GCA_935421205.1). Classification (NCBI taxonomy): domain Eukaryota; kingdom Metazoa; phylum Arthropoda; class Insecta; order Lepidoptera; family Noctuidae; genus Xylocampa; species Xylocampa areola. Next base: position 138,448 of record OW285205.1, read on the forward strand.
GATGAAGTTTGATAACATCTGTCCTTCAGATATAACTGCCTGTCACCGCCTGGGAGTTAACTCGAACAAGCCACGACCTCTTCTGATTAGGTTCCAGAACCAAAATCTGCGCAGTGAGGTGTGGCGCAAAAAGACTGTACTGAAGAGCTCCGGTTTGATATTGTCCGAGTTTTTAACGAAACCCAGACATGACGCTTTTCTGGATGCGCGAAAACACTTTGGTATCAAGCAATGCTGGACCTCCGAGGGCAAAATAGTCATCCTGCTCCCAGACAAGTCGCGTAGGAAAATCGAGTCAGCAGCTGAGCTTCGACCTCTAATAGTGCAATTCCCAATGACTGCGTCTGACACTGCTGCTGAAGCCACAAAGGGAGGGCCATCGCAACCGGTTGGGAAGTTCGCCGGCGATAAGAGGTCACGTAAGCCCGCCAAGTAACGTTACCCTCATTTCACTTCCCTATTTATTTATTTTTTTTGTTAATTTACTTGTGGGTCAATTAATATTTACATTGTGTTGCTATTGACATTCTTTTAAATAACATAACCTCTAAAAAAGTTTTGACACTTGTCAGTTCGTTCGGAAACATTCATTCATTTTAGTTAAGTTATGTAATCTGTGGTTAAGTGTATTTATTGTTGATAGTTTGGGACATGAGCCTTTTAATAATCTGTTGTGCAAAAATGGAGAGTGCATATAGGGGATAAATAAATAGCTAGGTAACTGCAACTTTTGCTGTTACTAGTTAAATATTTTTAAGTTATAGGTTAAATATTTTTATTTATATGTCTTATATATTTGATAATTTAAATGAAAGTTTTGCTTCATGTTCTTCTTCTTGCTCGTCTGGGGAGAGCTTTGCCAGCGCGCTTAGTGATGACTCTATACACTTACGTGACAAACTCTTTTCAATTTTTTCTTGTTCTAGCAAGTCTTTTAATGCCGTTCATATAAACGCTCAAAGTATTCCGGCCCATCACCCGGATTTACTAACTTCTTTCGATTCTGATTATATTCATGCTATCCTTGTCTCTGAAACCTTTCTCAAACCTTCTCTTCCTTCTACGCAATATGCAGTGCCCGGTTTCAAACTTGTACGTAATGACAGGACAGGCAAGGGATATGGAGGAGTTGCTATTTATCTCCGTGAAGATATCTCCTACAAAGTCGTTGATAAGTCTCCGAGTGATTATGCAAAATTTGCTGAACACCTCTTTATTGAAATTAATTTTAACCCCTCTAAACTACTTTTGGGTGTTTATTACAGTCCTTCATTGCAAATTGATTATTTCAACTCTTTTGAAACTAAACTAGAATATCTTTCTTCATTATATGATCATACTATTATCCTCGGAGACTTCAACACCTGTTTACTCAGGGATGATACGCGCAGCCGTAAACTCCTATCACTTGTCTCTTCTGTTAATATGCATATCCTTCAACTAAATGCTACTCATCATGCTCCTCACTGTACTCCTTCTCTTCTAGACCTTATCTTAGTGTCTGACCCCAGCAAAGTAGTAGCACATGGGCAACTTCCTGCATCTTTTTCGTATCATGATCTTCTATTTCTTTCGTATAAAATACGCCCTCCTAAACGCAAATCCAAGTTTCTCTTCCTTCGCAGTTTCAAGAACATTAATATGGAGAGCTTGACGGAGGATGCGGGTAGTATCGACTGGTCTCCTGTTTACCAATGCAATGAAGTGGATAATAAAGTGTTGGCCTTTAACAAACTAGTGTTAGGTCTTTACGACACGCACGCTCCCATAAGGAGGGTAAGAGTTAAACATCTTCCGGCCCCATGGTTGTCTGATGTAGTAAAGCAAGCGATGTCAAAAAGGGATAACGCTAAAATTCGCTATAGGAAGTCTCCTACGGATGAGAACTGGGCTCTGTATAAGAAGTTGCGAAATCGTTGCGGTCGTTTGTGTAGGGATGCTCAAAGGCGCCATATCCACAACTCAATCCAAAATTTCAACACAACACAAGTATGGCAATTCCTTAAATCTCTAGGTATCGGCAAAACCTCGACTTACGACGGCATTCTCGATATGAACCTAGATGCTATTAATGTCCACTTTACTAAATCACCAGTTGCATTGAATGATAAGGTAAAATCTTTGACTCTTAACAATCTTTCCAATCTTCCTTTGCCAATATGTACTGCATTCACTTTTCACCAAGTTACAGCCCGAGATATTAAGAAATCCATCTTATCCATTTCCACAAAAGCGGTGGGCGAGGATGGCCTTCAAATCCAAATGCTACTTCTTATCCTAGATGAACTTGTTCCTGCAATCCTTCATATTGTAAACCATTCTCTTAAGACTAGTTATTTTCCCTCTGCTTGGAAGAAGGCCTATGTCTTACCGCTTCCTAAGGTATCTAATCCCTCTTCGCTGTCCCAGTTCCGTCCAATATCCATACTTCCAATCCTATCCAAAGTCCTTGAGAGTATTGTTAATAATCAACTGTCTTATTATCTTTCCTCTAACAGCCTGCTTAGCCCATTCCAATCTGGTTTCCGCCCAGGCCATAGTACTGTAACGGCACTAGTAAAAATAACAGATGACATCCGACTGGCCATGGAAAATAAGCTTCTCACAGTACTAGTTTTGCTGGACTTCAGCAGTGCTTTCAATTCAGTTGATTTTGACATCCTCTTAGCAATCCTATCCTCTCTAAATATATCTCCTGCTGTAATAGCTTGGTTTAACTCCTATCTTCGTGGTCGCTCACAGTCGGTTCGCGCTAATGAGGCTTCCTCCTTGTGGTGTGATCTGACTGCGGGTGTACCTCAGGGTGGCGTTCTCTCTCCTCTTCTTTTCTCTGTTTTTATTAACGCGATCACTAAGGTTTTATCTTCACACTACCATCTCTATGCAGACGACTTGCAGCTTTATCGGCACTTTAAAATCGAAGAGCTTCCTGAAGCTGTTACTGCCATTAATGATGATCTTCAGAATATCAGTGAATGGGCTAAAGCCTTTGGTCTCTTAGTTAATCCAAAAAAATCCCAAGCTCTCATCATTGGTGGCAGGTACTTCTACAATCTTTTGGATCACCAGTCTCTTCCACCAATTATATTCGACTCTACCCATATAGCCTACTCAAAAAGTGCAAAAAATCTCGGTGTCTTCATAGATTGCAATTTGTCATGGGGTGTTCACATTGCAGAGGTAAGCAGGAGAATGTATTGGTCCTTTCACTCCCTCAAGCGCCTCCAGAAGTTCCTGCCATTTCAAATTAAAATAACTCTTGCGCAATCACTTCTTCTTCCTCTTTTAGATTATGCCGATGTTTGCTTTCTCGACGCTACAGAGGAACTGGTGAACAAACTGGAACGTCTGCAGAATTTGTGCATCCGCTTCATTTTTGGCCTTCGGAAATACGACCATGTGTCGGAATTCCGGACAAGATTGAGGTGGCTGCCTATTCGGCAACGTCGAGATGCTCACATTCTTTCTTTTCTCTACTCTGTTCTTCACAACATAAATTCCCCATCATACCTTCGTGAACGCTTTGAGTATCTTGTCCCTCGGGGGAAATCCTGTCGCTCAAATTCTTCTCTACTCCTTCGTACTCCTCATCATACCTCAAGCTGTTACGATGGATCATTCACTATACGTGCTGTGCGGCTTTGGAACTCTCTTCCACATTCTTTGCGAGATAGCCCTTCTCTGGATGTGTTCAAGAAAAGAATCAGGGAACATTTCCTTTCAACGTAATGAAGTATATATGTAGTATATGTATTGTGTATATATTGTATTGCTGTATATGTGTATGATTATGATTGTATTTAATTTATCAGTTCATATTTATTATAATAGTAATTAATTGGTGTTTATTTGTAGTATTACTTTGGTGTTTTACACTTCAATCTGTCCTCATCTTTTTCTACTTTTCTATCGCTCGAAGGTTTGCTGGTAGAAAACTCATGTATGGGTTAAGCTCGCCTTTGTACATCAATTTTCTTTATCACTCTTTGTAATCTATGTTTTGTGTGTACAATAAAGAATAATAATTAAATTCGTAGCCCATAAAACATGCTGTAAATGTGAGCTCAATGTAGAGATTAATGACTCATGTGACTTAACTAATTATTTGTATTCGTAGCATTATTTATTAGATAATAGTAATATCTTAGGTTTGCGCGATGGTCGTGGTCATGTGGAATGAGTCCTCCTGCGACCACGAACGCTGCAAAGTGTTCGAAACGTCAGGAAAAACAAAAAACCAATGCCCAACGCAATTAATCCGGTTAAAAGTTGTTTTATTATTAGATAATACTACATCACGCACATTAACCTCCATTGTTCTTGCACCTACAAACTTTGTAACTATGCAAAGATCTTGCATCTTTATTGTGTTATTTTATTAATTTAATAAAAGAGTGTCTATGGAGTTTCTTGCCGGTTCTTCTCCATAAGACCAACTTTTTGGAACCGTGCAACTAAAATCAATTGACGTTTCATAAGTGCATATAATTTTGCCTATTTGAAATAAAAACCTTTGACTTTGACTTTGAATACCTTTTCTGTAAAAATTAATAAAGTTTAGGTTTGTTGATTAATCTATATTAATATTATAAAGCTGAAGAGTTTGTTTGTTTGTTTGGTTGAACGCGCTAATCTCAGAAACTACTGGTACGAATTCGAAAAATATTTTTGTGTTAGATAGTCCATTTATTGAGGAAGGTTATAGGTTATATAACATCACGCTACGACCAATAGGAGCCTATGGCATCAATGAAAAATGTGGCAAAAACGGGAAAATAATATTCCTTTCAAGAGCTTCCGTTGCGAACGCTGCGTAAACAGTTAAAGTTACGCAAAAATCATGTACCACAGAATTTTTCTAATTGGTTCCAAAATAGTGTATTATTTGCAACGGTGTTTTTATAAACATGATATTAATCCTTATCCAAATAAATACGTTATTCATCACAAGTATTTAATTTTGATTTCAATGAATATCTTCGGAGATATCGTAGTTTTAAAATAACTTGACAACACCATAATGCTGTAGTACCACGCGCGCATTTATAACATAATATCATCACGCCTGTATTCCCCGAAGAGGTAGGCAGAGATGTACACGGTCGTACACCCACATTTCACCAATGCTGTTATTAAGTCCAATGTAATAGGTGGTGAGCCTATTGCCATCTACCAGGCACAATTCAAAATCCGGGATGCTACTGAGAATTTTCTAACAGACAAACTCAATAACTTGTGCCCCACCCCGGGAATCGAACCCGAGACCTCATGCTCTGTAGTCTCGCTTTTGATCACTAGAACAATGAGGCAGGCACATTTATGATGTGCTAGGCGCGGTCATGATGGTGGGGGGGGAGCGGCGTTAATATATTTTAGTAGGTTTTTTCCTGAAATTAACGGGGTGAAACTGCGGAGCACAACTATTATATTGTAATTAGCCTAAGTTACTCCGAACTAGGGTTCCACAGGCTGAGTGTTAGTTTCCGTCATCCACGCGGACGAAGTTGCGGGCACAGCTAGTAATAAATACTGGTATGTTGATTACAAATAAATATTGGATTGTTGTTTGTTAATAAATATTGTTTTGTTGATTAATATTATAGGTAATTGATTTTTCATTTATTACAAATGAAAAATCAAAATCCTCCATAATTTTCCTATTTCCTAGATGTACTTTGAACACAAAGTTTGCGGCACACTGCCTTAGCGCATCCTACTTAATTTATAAGAACATAATACAGATACATCTTTGAAAAGCATTAACGCATGCTTAGCGACCCTTAAAGTTATAATTTTTTGTGGAAAAAGAAGTACACGCATGTAAGCATTATTTCAATTTAACTGTAGCGACATCTATTTCGCTACATGGTAACTACGCGCACAACACCCTGCATCGCGCAATCAAAGTTTGACGACGAGTGTGCATATATACAACCTCCCGACATTAATCGTTGGCCGTGGCCCGCCAGGCAATATCACCCGCCTGGTTGGAGGATCCTCCCTTTTCTATGGAGGAACACCCCACCTCGTTCCTCCATATAACTATTCAATTAGAAAATATCCACCATACTGCGGCCTCTATGGATCTCCTCGCGGCACTATCTTTCATTCATATTGTTGAAATTATGAATGGTGAAAAGCTTGCTGAAAAGTGTTACTGTATACATTTATTTAGTTTGATGGGCATTCTCTGTTGACTAACAAAAATTAAAGATCTGAAACGTCTCGAATCGTATTGCGCATCCCGTTGTTTTCCCGTCCCCGGGCAATTAGTATTCGACATCAGACGTTTCAGATCTTAAATAAATAAATAATAAAATCATTTATTTGGAACAATTTAGGTTAGTACAATTTTGCATTAAAGAAAAACGATAACAGCTGCAAAATTAAAAAACTGTAGCGCAGCTATCAACGCCCGACTCTATACAAAGTAATAATGTAAGTCCCAAACAATTTACATATTATAATTAAGTAGTTAAGTTAAAATTAAATTAGTCAAGAAAAATAATGAAAAAGTAATAATAACAATAACAGTTGCGCGCGTGTCTCTCTGTATATGTGTATTTCTGGTGTGTGTGTGTGTGTGTGTGTGTGTGTGTGTGTGTGTGTGTGTGTGTGTGTGTGTGTGTGTGTGTGTGTGTGTGTGTGTGTGTGTTGTGAGCGTTTGTATTTATTTTGTTATGTTTTCACAAGTTGTTCCGTTGCAATATAAGTCATGTTTTTAAGCCAATCGCTCAATTTTTTCTTCAATAAATTTCGTGTTAGGGGATAGATATTTATTTTCCTATTTATATTATTAAACAGTTTACTACTAATTTGATTGAAGTGACGTCTAACCACCACTGTCTTACACAACTCAATTTGGCACACTCTATCTGAACGTCTCTTCTTTGAGAGATATTGTGGGTCGTAAGGTAACAAGTTGTGTTTCTTTATCACAGTTTGTAGTATAAACAGTTGTCTCACTGTGAGGACCTTACAGAGAGAATATAGGTTAGTGGTCGGGTTGGTTTTTCTGCGAGCACCTTTAGGACAGCTCTCTGGGCTCTCTCTACCCGCAACATGGTTTTCTTGTGTGTTCCCCCCCACGTTACTATGCAATAACCGAGAATAGATTGAGCAAGGGCAAGGTAGATCGTTAGAAGGCAAGGAAAGTCGGCAGAAGCTCTAAGTTTTTTAAATATATAGATCAGTCTTCTTACTCGTACTACTGTAGTGTCAACTTGTTTTTTCCACGTAAGAAGACTGTCCACTACAATTCCTAGATACTTAACACTCTCAGCTCGTTCTATTTGTGTACAGTAACAAGGAATAGTTTCCTCTGTGGGGGGACATACGTGGGCTGTAATCTTGAAAGATGTTGGTGGTTGGCTAAGAATTCCCGAGGTAAAGGGGAAAAACTTCGTCTTTGTCGTGTTAAGGGTCATAAGATTAGATCTTAACCATTCCATAACCAGCGTTGGGGCAGCTTCCACCTTGTTTCGAGTCTCCGGCCAGTCCTTACAATGAGTTAGGAGAACTGTGTCATCCGCGTATGAGATAATTTTCGTGTTAGGAAGAGATAACTGACACAGCTCATTGAGATAAATAAGGAAGAGGGTTGGTCCAAGGATGCTACCCTGTGGCACACCAAAGATCACGTTTTCCGGGTTACTAATGAAATTTTCGACTTTCACAACTTGTTTTCGGCCCGTCAAGTAGCTACGGAAGATGTCGAGGGCATTGCCACGGATGCCAATTTGTTCCAACTTAACAATCAATTTAGGCACAGAAACTGTATCGAATGCCTTCGATAGGTCTAGGAAAACACCAACAGATTTTTCTTTATTTCTGAGGTGTTCGACAATTGTGTTTGTCAATTCCAAAGTAGCGTCTTCTGTGGATTTTCCAGCTCTGAAACCAAATTGATTATCAGCCAGGATATTAAACTTTGCAAGGAATTTAACCAGTCTCACATTAAGAACTTTTTCAAAGATTTTCGAAAGGGTTGTAAGGACGGATATAGGTCTATAATTAGATAATGTACCCATCTGATCAGTAAACATGGCTTCAATAGTAACGCCCAATTTTTTTTTATTATTGAAAATCATAAATTATTCAGAAACCTTGACTGATAGCCACGTTTTTTACTCACCTGTAAAAGGAGATATCATCTTTTTTCAAATTCGAAGCGTTCAACTTTTTAGGACAACTGAAAACTACTTATTTCGTAATGACAATATAATACAATCACAGACTACTTATAAATTGAATGCAATATGTGATATGTGAGTCAAAATGGCGTTCAACTAATTTTTATAAACAGATCCTGATAAAGATTTATGATGCCAGTGCAAGAGGGGTAGGCCCGCTAAATCTGCTCTAGTACTGATTCCTTCAACGTTTTTATGAACAGTTATAATTTTTTGTTAAAAACCTATAATTTTGAAGATCGCTACGCATGCGATAATACGTTTGAAAGATTTATCTGTATGCTAAGCACATTTCTGAGTTCTGACTGAAGATCTATCAAAATATCAAATCTATCGAATCATCTACGGCAATTCTACGGTAATTTCGCAAATTTTACTATAAATTTACAGCAGCGTCTTCATTGCCGTAGCACAATCTACGGCAATTTTCTTGAATCCTATAACAGAATAAAAACCCTACGTTTTTATTCTTTTATAGGATGCTACCAAATTAAAATCGGTTCGGTAAAAATAAATGCATATGAAATGAAGATAATTGCATTTAGTTCGCCCCCACTGAATATATAAATGTTCGCAATGATTGAACTCGCGTAAACAATAAAGAGTAATTATGTTTCTAATAATTATCAGTTTTATTTGTATGTATATTGACTTAGAGAATATTTGTACAGATTTTTTTATCTGAAACGGTTTTGGAATATTCCACTTAATTTCCTTTTCATGCTACGGCTATCAAAATCCCATGTTCCATACAAACACGGCATTTCACTTAACTGTCACGGCAATCGAAAATTAGGTGCTTGCAACACTGACGACGAATGCAGTTTGCGGGAGAGGGGGCTTGTTTTTAGAAGCAAGGTCGTTCGAGTTTAGGCGGGAAAATGTAAAGTGCACGTTGTCGATTTTATATTGTTTTCCAAAACTTGTGTTTCTCCGAAGTATAATGTGTAATTATGGTGGATAATTAACCATTATGTGTTCATGAAGGTGTGCAAGTGTGGGCAAATTGTATACAATTGAAAATCATGACTTTTTGTGTTCACTCCTAAACTCCATCGAAGACTCAGTAAAATTTCCACCGTTTTACTGGGGCAATAACTGCAATAACTTTTTATACTTGATTAATACAAGAAGGAAGTAACTGAAGACGAGGCTTTGGCCTTACTTTTATTCAAGAACACTGAAGACGAGGCGGTATGGTCTAAGACCTTAGCCTGCCCGATTAGGGCGAAAGAAAAAAAAAAAAAAAAAAAAAAGCAAGGTCGTTCTTTGTGTCAAAATTCTACTTCTTGTGACGAACAATTTAGTTTCAAGTATTTACTTATTTCAGTGAGTGACTATTTTGTACTTGATTAAAGTAACTGTTGTGCATGTGTGCCATTTGTTGTAGATCTTAGTTTTTAAAACAATACGTACGCTTCGAACGTTCCAATGAGTTTGGGAGGAGGTCAAAACACTGAGGGCTCGAATGCAGGAGGAATATTCGTTCAATTCAACCAAGATTGCACGTAAGTATTTAGAACATACGGTTGTAGATTAGGTGCAGTATCGTTACCCTCTTTGTAATATTTGACTTGGTATGAGGTCAGACGCCAAGATTTCCCTGAACGGTAGTTGCGAAAGTTAAGAACAGTGTACAATGTCACGAATATTGTCGATATTGTTACAAGTGCGTTTCGTTGGTAGCGCGATGATGCAATATGTCATTGCCAGCTGTTTCGTAATGTCTTTTCCCGTAGCATTAACAGTAAACAAACATGGCGTCCGAGGACAAAGAAGTCCATCGCCGTCTCAGGCGAGGCCTAGGTATATGCTCACTTGTCACCAACAGTCAGTCAGCTACCTCAGGCTATAAATACATGAACAATCCAGAGCACCAGTTACTTACAGCTGTTTACTAAATTAACAATAAATAATCAACATCTTAGACAACAACTTATTTTTTTTATTTATTATTTTAATTAGGTACCAAGTGTCATAAATTTTTTACCTGACTGCGGTGAGGCCCTAAATCAGACTAAGGTTTATTATACCTACTATTATTTTACTGCAAACAGTTTTTTATTAAAATTTTCTGTAGATGAATAAAATTATGGATGATTTGTTACCATATAACTATCCAATCTATCTTTGTTTCCGGCACAAAAATAAGATATGCCATTTAACTAAAACCGTTGGCTCGCTAATTAACAGACACAATAGATTTTTATTGTTATGAAGTATAATTTTGTATGTGGCTGAGCGGAAGGGTTTAAAAAAATAAGTCACACCATTTATCTATTGACCTTTAAATTGTATTTTTTTTTTAACATATGTGATTTAACATTCCTTGGTCATGTATTTATGTGCAGGAATGGCAATAGTGTGTATAAGTTATAGTAGGAATGTGATTGTTACACAAGTGAAGTAATTACTGTGTATTGTGCTATATTATATTTGGATGTGACAATGACTTTTGTGCTCAAAATTTAAATAATAGGCAACAATGAAATTTTTATGCATTGTATTATGTATTCATTATTATAGTAATTATATGTATAATATTACATAAAATATGCAATGAGTAATTGTTGTAAGTTTCCTTTGCTGTGTTGTAGGTCACTGGTGGCGGGCAGCAGCAGTGGCTACCACTTGTTTGCATTGACTCCTGATGATGGAATTGAGGAGATCTATGCCAGTCGCTCAGGTCAGGAGACCTGCCTTGTCGACCGTCTCTTCAGCAGCTCGCTGGTGGCTGTTGTCACAGTATCCGCTCCCAGGTCACAATTTAATTTCTGCAGATTAGAGACATTATGTATTTGGAGTGCTATTCTCATGAGAATAGAACTTATACTCTTTGTTTTTCTTATGAATCCACACAATCTAATTTGCTGTGTGAATGAAATAAAGTAGTGAGTATTGATGTAAGAAATAAGAACACATTTAGGGTGAACAGGTTATTCACTCCTATAAACTCTATCTTCTACTGACATATAGTACAGGTAAAACTGTACAGGTACTATTTGTGTTATTTTTCCATTATTAAATATTAACCATTATTTTAATTTGGGTGTACTACATGATTGATACAGCAGCTGAAACAAAATTTTTCATTTCTTTCTTTCCGTCTATCTGAACTCTTATTAACTTGAGAACCAGTAGACAAATTTGAATAGGGTTTTTACTGTACCGTAAATGATATGTGTCTTGTTCAACATCCACACAGATGGAGTCATGTATGCAGCTATTAAAATATAAAATACATACAATTACTCTGCTATTTATTAAAGTACATCGCTGAAAATGATTGCCATTTACGTAACTGCTGAGAACATTGTGTGTATTTACTTTCAATACAGACATATCGATCAAGGTTATAATGTTCAAACATATTGTTATAGGTATTGCTTACTTACATTCAGTTTAATTTAGAGAATGCATTAGAATACAAATGCCCTGTTATTAAAAATACATTAGTAGAATTTCATGAAGTATAATGAACTTGATTGTTATACACAAACAACTCCACGATAAGGACGAGCCGGTGGGCGCGTATCTGCTGATGTTTGTAAACGATTACTTACTTGATGACGCGTCACTTGTTGTATCTCGATGACGCTAGCAAGCCGCGGGTGACCTAAAGTTAACGGTATAGTCGATATGACCGCTACCACATCACCGATGACACACCCGTGATGGTACGAGTATAGTAGTAGCCGCTAAACATCGTAGCGACCTCAAACGATTGGCAGCTAGTTGCTAATGCCGTGTAGTCACTAGTATCTGTATGTGTATACATTGTGACACCAAGAATAGCATCGGTCGTTGTCAAGACTTTTGGTGACGTTGTGGGTTATTTGTGTGCGCGAGGCTGAGCCGTGAACGTGAACTTGGCGTCAGCACCGCCGCCGCACGGTCTGGCTCGCGGCCGCCGCGCGGGGGCCTCAACTCAGCGCAACAAACGCCGCATCGGTTTCACAACGGATTTGCTATGTTTATGCGCACATTGACTGTTAACCTCTACAGGCGGAAATAGAACGATTGTGACGACAACTGGGCACTCGATAACAAATAACAATTATCAATTATAGATAAAGGCTGAAAGCGCGATGTTTTTCGCAGTTATCTCAAAATATTAAATAAATTATAATAAAACGATTTTTGAAAATGCTTTAATATAACGGTAAGTAAGATGACTAGCAACGTGAACCCGCAGCACCTGCCGTGACTCATAGGACCGTCGCTCACCGCTACGTGTCTGATAACTCGTCACGTGCGGCGCTGGTCACGTCTCGCCTGCATACTTCACTATCACGCATATGAAACGCTCCCTCATGTACAAGCTCTACACTTTCGTCTATTACATAACATAGGATCACGCCTGTATTCCTCGAAGGGGTAGGCAGAGGTGTACACAATTGTACACCCACATTTCACCAATGCTGTTATTAAGTCCCGTGTAATAGCTGGTGGGCCTACAGCCATCAACCGGGCACAATTCCAAACTCCAGGCTACTTTTGAGAATTTCCCAACAGAAAAACTCAATAACACTGCCCGACCCGGGAAGCGAACCCGAGACCTTCTGCTCAGCAGTTGCACTTGGGACCACTAGACCGACGAGATAGTTATTAAGTTTCTGTGTTCGTCTTACTACTTGCACGCTGCGTCTTCGTACTACGTGCCTATCTGTTCACGTCTTAAATAATGTTTTAGCGAATTATATTCTGTATTTATGACAGACATGCTTTTTTACAGAAAGCTGATAGTATGCCATTACAAGAAGGGTACCGAGATATGTAACTACAGCTACAGCAACACCATCCTCGCAGTGAAGCTCAACCGATCCGTGAGTGACCTTACCGAGAGGCGAAGTGCGCATGCGCCGCGGCCGCCCGTAACCGTACTGTGGTGTTGCAGAGGCTGATCGTGTGCCTGGAGGAGTCGCTGCACATCCACAACATCCGCGACATGAAGATCCTGCACACCATCCGCGACACGCCGCCCAACCCGCGCGGCCTGTGCGCGCTGTCCCCGTGCGTGGAGCACTGCTACGTGGCCTACCCCGGCTCCAGCGCCGTGGGCGAGGTGCAGATCTTCGACGCCGTGCACCTGGTGAGTGCGCCCGGCCCCGCGCGGCCCCGCCCCGCCCCGCCCGCTCACACCCGCTCTGTCCGCAGAACGCCAAGTGCGTGATCAGCGCGCACGACAGCCCGCTGGCCGCGCTGGCGTGGTCCATGTGCGGGCGGCGCCTGGCCACGGCGTCCGAGCGCGGCACCGTCATCCGCGTGTTCGCCGTGCCCGAGCGCACGCGCCTCTACGAGTTCCGGCGCGGCGTCAAGCGCTGCGTGTCCATCGCGTGCCTGGCCTTCAGCGCGTGCGGCGCCTACCTGGCCGCCACCTCCAACACCGAGACCGTGCACGTGTTCCGCCTGGCCGAGGCGGCGGGCGCGGCCGGCCCGGCGCCGGACGAGCCGGCGGGCGCGGCCGGCGACGACGACGCGCCGGCCGGCTGGATGGGCTGGCTCAGCAGCGCCGTGTCGGCCGGCGCCGGCTACCTGCCGGCGCAGGTGGCCGACGTGCTGGCGCAGGGCCGCGCCTTCGCCGCCGCGCGCCTGCCGCACACGGGCTACCGCGCGGTGGCCGCCATCACCAAGTGAGTGCCGCCGCCGGCCCGGCGCCCAGTGCCCGGCGCCGGCTGACGTGTCGCGTGTTGCAGCGTGGCGCGGGCGCCGCGGCTGCTGGTGGCGACGGCGCAGGGCGTGCTGTACGTGTACGCGCTGGACGCGGCGGACGGCGGCGAGTGCGCGCTGCTGCGCCAGCACCAGTTCCTGGAGGGCCCGGCCGGCGGCCCGGCGGGCGCGGCGCCGCACGAAGGTAACGCCGCCCCCCTCGCCGCACACTGACGGGCCCGGCGGCGCCGGCGCGGCCCGCTGGCGCGCCCGGCGCCGCCCCGGCCGCACATCGCTTGTCCCGCTCTGTCCCGGTCCGGTCCCGTCACGGTCCCGTCACCTCGCACTCACTCGATCACGCCTCCTCATCGCCGTCCACTTTTCGTTATGGTATTTCACTCATCAGCCGAGTCGACCTTACGACTTGACCATATAATCCGCGAATAATTCGACTAATCGTCATAAATTTCTCACATTCCTATACATAACTCTTGAAGTAATGTCAGATACATTTATCAACAACAGACGCAGATTTGCCATTAACATTATCAAAATATATTACTTATTATTATTATGTATATATTTCTTTCCATCAATAAAAACGCGACGTTCGTTTTATTTTAATATCTGTCCTAAAACCGGTCGTTCGATAAGTATCGTCGTTCCTCAGAATACAGAACAAACCAGAAACCGTCAACGCGCTCAAATGTGAGGCAGTGTAAACCACGCCGGAACGGCGTGGTTCGTAAAATTGACAATTAGTCAATGGCCGACACGCGTACTGTTTATATCTATTTGCAGTTGTCAGTTTTTAAATAATTATGCCGTCGTGTGTCGTTCCCACTTGCAACAATGCTTCCGGGCATACGAAGAAATCGGATGGCGTCACGTTTCATCTGTCAGTAGCACATTTCGAATCCATTTTATTAAAATATTGAATTTAATTTACGTAACTTATTTGTCAACGAAAATCACGCGTCCATTTCGTAAGTGTTGCCACAGAGTAACCGAATACTTTACCCAACTTTTTTAATAACTTTTTATTGAATTATAATAATTGCCTAAAATCACACGTTCCTATTAAAAGTGTTGCCACAGGATAACGAAACACATTAACCAACTTTAAAAAAAAAAAAAACTAGATATGATGTAGATTGTGCCTTTAAATATAAAAGCTAAATATCTTTAAAGAGTTAAAATTTCTTTCACAACATTCACTTCCTGTTTATCTAATATTAATAAACGGCGGCTTATCAAGCTTAGTTACTTTGTAATAACTTTTCACTTATATCATGTTATTAGTCAAATGACTTAGTCGTACCTACAAAACATTTTAATTTTACCCTATAAGAGGTAATGTCATGGTGTGCTGGTAACACTACGCGGGTGGGTGAGGCGCGGGCGGGGGGCTATTTTGGACACAATGCGCTCCGTACAAATGTGATAGAACATTCTTTCTGGTTTATTCTATATTCTGAGCGTCGTTCAAATAAAAATATTTCATCACAGTCATATCTACGCAAATTGAATAAATATCATGATACAATTTGCCATCGTAAGTTAAATATTAGCACAACAACAACAACACGCTGGGTACACTGCACGAGGCGACGCTTGTGTGTACTAAGGCTGGATGAACGCGGAACCGTTACCCGTGCGATACATTTTGGACAATTAAAGAAAAGCTGTAACATGTTCGTCGCCTATAGGTATATATATATAGGTACTCAGCTTGTCGTGATTGTTTACTTCTTCGGAAATCGGAAAGTAAATCCATAGTGTAAAGATACTTCTCTGTACTGTAGCAGAATTACAGAGCCAAAGGGCCTAGATTTCATTAGGGACATAACATTGAGGGCTAGTTCAAATAGTGTTTGTATTTTATTTATTTATGTATTATGGTATTAAGGTGAATATATTTTAATATAAGAGACTATTCGTTTGTCAGTTTTGAATACATATCAAATATAGATAATGTGTGTTATAGATGAATATGATGTCGATTTAGAATTACAAATGGCGGATAATTCTGTTTTGAAAAACTCAACATTGGATACATTAATAGGTATTGTTAGGTGTATTACAAATCAATATCTATACCAACAATTACAACATTATCGGTGAATAACATTATGTAATAAATAATAATAGCTAGTACAGTATGATAATTATGATAGTCGGAATGTATGATCTTTGGAAAAACTATATTTCCTTTGTTTAGAAGTATTACAACATGTTGAACCCCTTGACTATGAATTATAAGTGAAGTACCTAAAGATAAAAAACTTTGCAGTTTCATATGAATAGGTGTAATGCAAAGTTTTTGTTATGAACATTTTCTGAAGGTATAATGACAAACTTCGAAATGATGACCAACAGACACCCAGCCGACACGTTAAAAACACTACAATTAGAAACATAAATCGAATAGGCAATATCAAATACAAAAAATAATTCGTGGCAACCTTGATTGATGCCTACACAGTTATAGTTGTCAACCCACCGTATGCACGAGCGATGTTGACACCGCGGCTCTAGCAACTGTCGGTTAGGGATCATGTGCTGGGCGTGGACCTCCTCAAACTAATTAACTACTGATATTACATAACCATTAACACAATAGCTGGCAAAAGGATTACTGATTGCAATTTATATTAATATTCTGAATCACAATAAAATAATAAAAGGGCTTAAATAACCCCTGCAGTGGGTGAATGAGAGCTGCGAATGATGATGACGATAAATATGAGAGAATTTTTGAAGTGGGCAGGGAGGGCCAAATGAACTATAAGGAATAACGAAAAATACTTACTGGAGTTTCGGGCCCGATTTTGATGAAAACAATATTTAGCTAATTATAGAAAAAGTAAACACTATGAATTATTACACCATCCGATAGTGTCGCTAATAAGGATCAAATTCTGAGAAGTAATGACATATACCAAACTAAAGGAAACAGCAGATTTTTAACAAAATACTATTTTGTTTTAATTACTTACAAGTATATTTCCTTTTATTGTGTTTTCATTTAACCGCGAAGAGTTTTTTTTTAAATTAGGTGTATTATTTATTTATTACCGCCGCGAATTCTTCATCCACATTTTTACACGTCTTTTGGCGACGTCATTGCTATCCATTCAGTCCAGTGGTCAGAGCGCCCGGAGTATCTATCCGGGAGGCGCAGGTTCGAATCCTGCTCGTGACCGTATTCTTTTTCCATTTAATATTATAACTTTAGAGTTAGCCAAGCATGCGTTCATGCATTAAAAAAATATATCTTTAATACAGTACGCGTTTTATTTTTTTCAAATTCAATGGATTTGATCGTGGCTTGGAATATTGATTTTTCAAAATCCAAATCCGCAGTTTTAGTCTACAATAAATTAATTTTAAACAAAAAATGATAACCGCCTTCAAAAATCTACTACACTAAAAAGTTTAAAATAATATCAAAATTTGCTTATAATAAAATCATTTTAAAAGAACAATATATAATAATAATCTGTTAATTTTGCAGTCGGTGCCTGTACTGGGAGAGGGTTATTGTTTTCCTCTTGTTAGTCACTTATGTTCGTTGTGCTGTGGTTATGTTACCGGCCTTTGTATCTGGTTGTAAACCCCCACATACATCAGGCACCGACTCCAAAATTAACAGATTATTATTATATATTGTTCTTTTAAAATGATTTTATTATAAGCAAATTTTGATATTATTTTAAACTTTTTAGTGTAGTAGATTTTTGAAGGCGGTTTTCATTTTTTGTTTAAAATTAATTTATTTTAGTCTTTTTAGTTTTAAGTGTGTTATATATATATTGTATAGGTCATACATAAGTTTGTATACTTCATAAATAAGTTAATATAGAAATTTAATAATATGGGTAGGCTTTCGAAAGCCGCTAGGACTTAATTACTGCATCGGTGAAATGTTTGTGTACAACATTGGACACTTCTGCCTACCCCATCGGGCAATACAGGCATGATGCTATGCATGTATTGAGTGGCATGAACTATACATGAACATGCGATTACAGCAATTGAGAGTGATTTGCTGTAATTCATTGAAGAGTTCCATTGTCTAACTTCGAAGGTCTTCATCGGATCTTTACTAAATTTAAATGGGGCCACGTCTGGGGACTACTCTTTCAAACAAAGATATCGACGGACATACATAACAAAACATGGTAGCTACTGTAAAACGTTGAGGAGTTCCCTTGACTGTCCTTCGTCTTCATCATCAGACCCCTAATTACAGTCACAACCCATGTAGGTGTAAAGTTCTCATCAATACAAATTAATCAAGCCCAAACACCAGGTAATTGCTGTAAATCTTTAAAGAGTTCCCTCGACTGTCTTTCAGCTCCATTATCAGATCGACTCCACACCTTCATTAAATAGTAGTGCTTTAAAATACTTAATGAAAAAATTAACAAATGCACTAGTCGCCCCTACAATTTTCGAAGGTTTCCCTCGATTTCTCGGGGATCCATCATCAGATCCTGGTTTCCTTATCATGGTACCACCGTTGAGATTTCTTCTTTCCAACAAAAAAAGAATGATCAAAATCGGTTCATAAATGACGAAGTTATCCCCGAACACACATAAAAAAAAAAAAAAAAAAAAAAAAAAATATATACGGTCGAATTGAGAAACCTCCTCTTTTTTTGAAGTCGGTTAAAAATCGGGCCCGAGATTCCTTTCAGTATTTTTGGCTATTCCTTATAGTGTCGGTTTTGGCCATCCACGCTCACTTGAAAAATCCTCCTGTATACTATTGATCTTCTCAGAATAATATTTAGTTCTTCTCTTCAGAAATATTATTGTTTTTTGTATAAAATGTTACAAAAACCTTTGTTCTTTTGTCTGCAAGCATTATTCTTAATCATCAGTAGTAAATAGAGCGGTAACACTCACGCCATGGCCGGCATGGGCGATGGCCCGCGGCCGTGCAAGTGACGGCGGATGACAGTTTGATTCTGATGTGTACCGAACACATTACAACATGTTTAGTAGTACAACGACGATACTTATCGAAAGACTTGCTCATTGAAGTGAAGGACTTCTCGCGTGGAGTAGCTTCACGCTCGCGGTGATGGCTAACGTGACAGCTATAAACATACAGCGGACGTCGCGGCTCGCGGCGGTAGGAATGTCCCCAGTCTAACGTATTGTTCCCGCGCAGTGGCGGCGCTCTCCACTAGCAACAGTTACGCGGGCGCGCTGCGCGGCCGGGACCCGCTGCGGATGACAGGTACTCCCCGCCCCCCAGAGCCCCGGAGCCCCGGAGCCCCCGCTCCCTCCCCTTCCCGCCCGCCCCCTCCCCTGGCGAGCGGCGCGCCCCCCGCCCGTGCGGGCCGGCGCGCCGGTGTAGCGTGACGCGTGTGTGTGTGCAGGCGAGCGCGCAGCCGCGCCGGAGCCGGAGCGGTCGTCGTAGCACTCGTAGCACTCGTAGCACTCGTAGCCGTAGCGAGCGTAGGCCGCAGGTAAGTCGTGCGACGACCCCGCTCTCGTAGTCTCCGTGGTGCACGCTGTATCGCCGCTGGTTGTTCGTGCCTCTCGCGATGCTGAGCCGGTTCCAAGATTTTGAAAACTCGCATTACAATAGCCCTATGCTTTTCCTTATCGTGTGGTTCATGATCAACTTAGAGCCAACGAAGACTACGTAGAGGGCTCTCAGATAGTTTTACACACCACCAAAAACCTCTCCCAGCTGTGCTGGTTTCCTTACGTGTATGGTCTTGGTTCCATACACCTGATAGATTTCTTGATATAGTTGGAATGATACACTTGATCGAATGATCACAGCTAAACTGATGTCCCCGAAAATTTAAAAATCATATCTCCTAAACAATCATAAATCGCTGAACATGCATGGTATTTTCGTATCCCTAGGTATGAGGAACCTATTTTTTTTATTGACGGTACTATTTGGGCCACCCTGTATATTGTAATTGTATATTTATTATAAAGATTTGTTAAGCTGGTTTTCGCTCATCTTGAAGCAATTAGTACCAGTGTAACCCTCCAAAGCGCTAACCGTCGAATCGATTCGTTTTAGTGTCGATGTCGTGTTGGCCATCGTGCAATGACTCATGATCGTGGTGTGCCGACAGTCGTCGTGAGACGAAAATCAGCTTAGGTAGACTGATAGGGCTCGTTGACTAAATTCACTTGATGTTGAGCTCGAGGGACTCTATACAATGTATAGGTATAAATTAACAGTAATAGCTTAGCAGTCGTGAGAGGTTCACCGACGGAGCCACGTGACGATACAGTCGATAGGGCACGGGGACGGCACGCTCGCCATTTTGTATATTTATTTTGTGTTTAATTGTTGTTTTTATTAAATTTCGCGTTTACTGGTACATGTACACGCCCGAACATGCCTCGTTGAGTGTTGTAAGTTTAAATAATTCTGCTTAAGTATCGACCGTTAGTCATCAGACGAAGAATTTTATGTTAGTCAAATAAAAACAAAATTAATTTTGGGTATTTTCTATAATATTCTGTATTTTACTTTAATGACGTAAAATTCTTCACGTTAGTTAGTATTGTCTGTAAAACAAAATTTTACTATATAAATTTCTAAAATGTTTTATTAAAAAACGTGACATTCGACATGGACCAGTGCAGCGATCAAAGGTTGAATGTTTTCGCAATGGTCGCATAGAACAATGACACTCAGCGGACACGTGCGGCGCGTCCGGGCGGCGTGCGTGTGCCGGCGGCGCGACGGGCGGCGGCTGTAGCTTGTGTGTGTGACAGACTCGGAGCGCTGCAGCGAGCTGGGCGCCGCGCTCGAGGCGGCGCCGGCGCGCGGCGCCTTCGATCTGCGCGACCCCAAGCACTTCCCGCCCATGCGCAGCGAGCCCGCCGCGCGCTAGTGGCCCGGCGCGCTGGTGGCCTCGCCATGCGCTGGTGGCCTCGCCATGCGCTGGTGGCCTCGCCATGCGCTGGTGGCCTCGCCATGCGCTGGTGGCCTCGCCATGCGCTGGTGGCCTCGCCATGCGCTGGTGGCCTCGCCATGCGCTGGTGGCCTCGCCATGCGCTGGTGGCCTCGCCATGCGCTGGTGGCCTCGCCATGCGCTAGTGGCTCCAGCCCCGGCGGCCCATACCACATTATGTACATATGTGTAAATTACGAACCATCTGTATAATACATTACTTAGAATATACAATGTTTATGTGATATCATACTTGACGACGGATGACTCCGTGAGAGCTTGCGTCTGAATGTAAATTAATTATTGTGGCATTTTGCTGCTACAAATAAATAATAATAGAAATTAAAATAAAACTGAAAATAAATAAAATTATATTGTAAATAATGACGTATTGTGTAGGACACTTACTCAAATTGATGCATACACTGTGCCGTGTGCACCGAGTAGGTGGCCCGTGGGACCCGCGACCTGCGACCCGCGACCCGCGACCTGCGACCCGCGACCCGCGACCCGAGCCCCGCGAGCTACTCGTGTAACTCTTGCTGATACTGACGACTACATCTTAACCGATGAGATGCTAGTACCTCGTGGGGCAGAAGACAGCCCGCTGTGTAGGTGAACACTAGTTCACCTACACAGGTGAATTTTTGATGTGGCCGCGGATGACCAAATACTAGCAATAGCTAAAAATTCTAAAAAGGGTTTCGGACCCGATGATGATGAACACTAAAACTGCATTATTGTATTTTTGAAAAAAAAAAACTAGCCAGTAATCAAACCCGCAGATTTTAGAAATATACACGGTGTATCAAATTCTGAGAAGTAATGACAAAAACACTAATAATAATATTTTTTTCTATGTTTACAAGTTTTTGTTTTAATCAGCTGACACATATGTATATATGTATATCTATTATTATAAGCTGAGTGCGCTGCGGGTGTGTTGAAAAAAGTAAAATTGGCCATAAATACAATACAGGGTAGGTACGAGATATGTATGAATCAAATATATTACATGAAAATATGACTTAGTTTATTAATTCTACATTTTCCTTTGGTTTGCCGTATGTCATTACTTCCCAGAATTGATCCTTCTTAGCAGCAACACTATCGAATGGTGTAATAATACGGCATGCGTCAAATTCCAAATTCAACGGGTTCAATTCTAGGCACGGAAAATAGATTTTTCAAAAATCCAATAGTGCAACTTAAATTTTCATCAAAATCGAGCCCGAGGCTCGTTTGAGTACCTTTCGCTATTTCTTATAGTTTCGGATGTGGCCGGCCACACCCATTTGAAATGAAAAACTCACCTGTAAATGTCGTGAGTGAAAACCTTATAAAATAAAATGACTAGAAGTGTATATCTTTTACTTTATTCAGTTTTTGAAAATAATTCCTGTTAGCGCACGGCATCCTTTCACTCACAAACATAATGAGAACTGGTAATAAGTGACAACTTTGTAACAAGTCTTACCTATAGATAAAGATATTTTATTTTGCAAAAATCTATGAGCTAAGTAAGACGAACTGCGCGTCAGTGCTGGTAGAAAACACATACTAGAATATGCTGCACTAATAAGTTTTTACTTCGTCCAGTAGTCTTGCGCACATACGAGGTTTTCACTCTGTTTTTAATACAAGAGACTAAATTGAATAATAAATGAAAAATCATTTTATGAGTTAGCTAAACTTAAGACTTTTTACGTTATGTAATGGTGACCAGAAATAGCGTATTACTTTTGTGTGGTTGTTCTGCCATATCTTGTGACGCAGAATCTGGGATTCTTTGTAAAAATATTGGAAGTAATGTAGTAACTGTGAAAAGATGTTCTATTAGCGATGACGTCGCCCATTGCCATAGTACCTACTTACATTACATTATATACCTACATTTTGATGGTTAACTATAAAGCATATTTGTTTTGTATTGTGTTTGACAATTTGGTCTCTGAATTAATAATTGAACTATATAGTTATTAATATATTATTTTAACAAATCTCTCTGAAACATGTCGGGCTCTTCTTTTATATAATCGAAAATATTATGTAATGAAAAAACTGGCAATTTTATTTTCCCCATAAACTTATAAAATAATTAAGAATTAGGCTCATGTACAATTATATTATTCGTTAACAACTAAATGACTATTATAGGACTTGTGTTTACTATTGATGATGTTTATCATTTTTTAAGTTCGAAGCTAAACTGAAATTTACTATAGTCCCAATTGTTTTTGCTAATAGGACGGTCAGTTTCAAAGAACGATACGACATTATGTAATGCGAACAGTTTCGTATGGTCAACATAAAATTTCTTCAACATGTTTCACATTCATAACATAACATAGCATTACGCCTGTATTCCCCGAGAGGGTAAGCATTTCACAAATGCTGTTATTAAGTCCCATGTAATAGGTGGTGAGCCTATTGCCATCAATCGGGCACAATTCCAATCTCCAGGATGCTACTAAGAATTTCCTAACAGTAACGCTGCGCGGGAATCGGACCAGGGACCACCTGCTCAGCAGTCGCGCTTGGGACCACTAGACCAACGAGGCAGTTATCATTCATAAGAGGAGTTTAAAAAAGAACTAGATTTATTACTCAATGCTAAATGAAAATAAGCTTATTTTAGTAATCAATAACAGCAAGAGGTGAGATTTTCTCCCACTTAATCCAAAACACAAATCAAATGGTAATTGGTAAAAAAAATTGCTGGTATTTCTGTAAAATCGCCAATTCTCATATTTCCAAATCGTTAGTTTTTTCCCATTCACATCTTTGTACGTTAACCGTACAGCCGACTTTTGACGTTGTTACAAGTTCGTGAAGTCTTGATCCTATTAGCAAATAAATCTGCTTAAACTTAATAGTTGTCGTAATATAACTGTGCATGAATGAAGTTCACTTAAACTCATTTCAAACTGCCGCGCAGTTACATTTGTGGTCATAGAAAAGTGTTATAGTGGTGAAATATTAAAATTTGATAAGAAAATCAACACGACCGCGACTCCGACTGTTCTTGGCGCTTGATCAAGCGAGACAGACGTATTGACGTAATGTACAGGAATGAGTGATATAGCACGCTGTTACTGCGCTCGCGCCATATCGCGCGCGTCCTGCCGATTTTATCATAAAATTGAGTAGGTACCGCGCAGCTTACTTGCGTACAACTTCAGACGTGCACAGGTATAATACGACAACTATAAGAAGCACGAACTGCTCAGAATGACTGACTCATACGTCTAACTATGTACGAGGTACTGTGACTATCATTGTTTAGACAATATATTGACATAAATATATAGGTCATTATATCCGCAATAGTCACTCGGAGATAGATACGCATGTGAATCGTATGCGCTACATCAAGTGCGCGGCTTTTATGCAAAATTGTACATACTAAATAAATATTTTTACAAAACCACTTCGTTTTGCTTTATTTTCATAATTATACACATGTTAACTACCTAAAGAGGAATTTCACGTAAATTTTCGCTACTAGTCGGCGCCACTTTGCCAAGAGGTCTCCCATCCCAAATCCCAATTTTTTGAGAAATTGATTAAGTTTATTTAAATTAGCTCGGAACATCTGTGGTCTCCGATTTGCTTGTGACGTCATTCTACTCATCTGAGATTTTTTAACCACAAAACCCTTACTTAATAATTCCTTATTCGCGCTAGGATTCTTATATAATTTGAAGTTATTTACGTACAGTAGCTAGTTATTTTATTAATAAAAAAGGGCATCGTAAAAGAACAAAGTGATAATTTGCCTAAAATTGGTATTTTTTTAGTGATGTTATTTTTCTAGGACATAAAATCGACATAACCAGGAAAAAAAAAACTACTTTAAAATCAAGCCTGTATAACGAAGAAAAGAAACCAATAATTATAGTAATCATATTCCTTGCAAATAGTATTTCTCAATTACAGTTGACAGATAAAGGTTACTGACATTCCTATTATCGTGATCGCGTTGTAGTGTTACTGGAAAACAACCGTCATTACGACAAAAGAAGGGAGCTTGAAATTTAATCTATAAGAGAGACAGCTCAGCTAGGAGAGCATTGTTATGGCAAGGCAAGCGTCGCGGGTTTGAGTCCATTCTTAGAAAAGAAAATGTGTTTCTTGAATTCTACTTGGTGAACCATTGAAAGTACTTGATTTATGTAATCTAAATATAGGTTATACAGGTTAAATTTTTGCAAGTGGGTGTGGATGGCCAAATCTGAAACTATAAGGAATAGCTAAAAATACTTAAAGGAGTTTTGAGCCCGATTTGACATGAAAGCTAACTGCTAAATTAGATTTTTTTAAATGCTTTTTTCTAGACAAGAAAATAATATCAACGTATTTCTTTCTTGTCTAGAAAAAAGCATTTGAAAAAAAAAAACGTACAGTGTATTATTACGCTACTAGATAGTGTTGACATACCGGCAAACGTAATCGATTCCTGGCTAGAAATATTGATTTTCCAAAACCAATTTTGCTGTTCTAATTTTCATCAAAATCGGCCCGGACACTACTTTGAATATTTCTCGCTATTCCTTATACTTAGTTCCGGATTTGGCCATCCAGGTCCACTTGAAAAATTTATTCAGTATTTCTCATTTTTCAAGTGGATGGGGCCTAATCAGAAACTGTAAGAAAAATCGTTGTTTTTATTTTTTCAATTTTTATTATATAATATACCGGCTCATTAATAAAAAAAATAACCTACTTAATATCTACTAAGCAGTTTGCTATCTACACTACATACACGTAAAGACAAAAAAAAAATTTTACCGCCAGTGTGTACATTTTGATAGACATTGCAGTAGCGTCGATTTAGGGACTTTAAAATAAATATATAAACAAAAGATGGTAATGGTTTGCTGAAATTTATTATTGTAATTACAGCAAGTTCAGACGTTATCCACTTATACGAGAATCACTACGACGTGGGTACGGTGTTTGCAGACACAGGTAGTGCGGCGCCGGGGCTCGCGCGGCCCTCACGATATCAATACAAAAATAAATTAAACATAGTATCCACGGCGGCGACGGTCGACATTATCTCGATACAAAACGTTGGTACACTGCGACGCACACCACCTTATTTACATCGCGTTGCTTCTGAAACAAACAGAAAACAGTATAGAAATAGTGCTGGCTAGGAATCAGTCTCGGCTTATTTAGCTTAACTTCCCTGGCCTTGCGACATATTTTGGACACGGTGTGATCAGACACATGCTTCCTCTCCCTCAATACATTTAGTATATCTCGATTGGCATTGAGAGTAAATGAGAACCATCGAAGCTAGTGGTACTTACATGCGTGAGAAACAACGACGTCCTAAACAAACTACACGTCCCTTCTCAAACCTTTACCGAGAGCGCTAGTACATTCACCACAACTCCGGCAGGTTGCTGTACGTCGCGCGTCGGCCGTTATCTACGGACCCCATCATTTGTGCAGGCATAACTCATAAGCCTGGGGTATTGGTGTGATACTTTATATAGATAGGGAAAAATAAAAAAACAAAAATGTAAATAATATGAAAAACTTGCAATAACATATTGTATGATACAATTACTGGTACCTACAAAAAACTTGGAAAAGATCCTCCCATTTCTCCTCATCCTTCAATAACTTAAAAATACCAGTACTTAGCTACTTACTAGCAAGTACATACGAGGGCGGTTCGATAAGTCAGACGTGTTGAAAAAAATAACAAAACAATTATTCCTTCCAAATAATAGGTTTTCTCATGGCCCTTAAAGTAGGCGTTTGTTTCAGGCTTTTTAGCTCTTGGCCTTCTTTGATGCACCTTCACCCGTAGAAAACCACTCTCTTGCCTGTTCCTTGGTCTCTGGGGTGTTGTGATGGATCCATGATCATGAACATGATCCAAAACTCGGGTTCCGGCTAAACAACACCAAACACTCCTTTGAACACGGTTGCGCTTTTGGTCGAGTGTGATCAACCGCGGCACACCCATCGCGCGGATAGCTTTTTGATGTCCAAATGTCCATGTAAAATATGATGTATTCACGAAGTTGAAACGCCTAAAGTCTCAGCCACGCATTATTATTCTCTTGTCGTCTAATATCATTCCATGGATTTTATCGTCGATTTCTAGCGTGACGACCTCTTTTGGGAATCCTGAATGTTCGGCGTCATTTGTGCTGGTACGACCACAACGGAATTCAGTAAACCACTTCTTAGCCATTTAAATTGGTCATGCAGACTCCCCATAATATTTATCAAGTCTTCCTTGGTTTTGAAGATGGTTTTTCACGCTAAAAATAACGCATTATCAGCACACGAAATTCACTTAATTCCATTTTCGTTCAAATTCTGCTATCAATGGTTGTCATACACAAACGCAATGACTCAGCTTGCTCAAATTTTGCCAGTAGTCTATTAATAGATGTCAGTTAACGAGAGCAGAGTTGCCTTACTGCACGGGAAATTCAATAAGTCACAGACTTATCAAACTGCCCTCGTACAGTAATTTTGTTAGTGACCAGTTTAGCTGCGCAATTTGGTAATCAGTCCAGTCTCCTTTATGAACAACGGGAAATCAAAATAATTATAATATTCACTTGTATCTGTAGTAAAAAAAAAGAACATAATATTCTAAATGCTATCCCGCTAGGGATTGGAATCTGTTTGTCCTTAACACAGATTACTTTGTGATCTAGCTAGGAGAACAGGGCTTCACCCAACAATTTGTGTGTACCTTGCATAACTTATTACTATTTGTGTGTACATAACATGTTCCTTGTTTTTTTTAATGTTTGAACTGTGTGTATTAAAGTGCGATTGCACTCCGCGCCCATTTAGATCTCAACTCTTTTGTCGGCTACACCGTCAACCCTTTGCGTAGTTTGTTAGTACCGAACTTGGCCTCTTTTTTCACATTTATGTTTTAGATGGGATATGACTCATTTTTGGAAGGTATAATATAATTATATTTTTTCGATTATTATTGAATACTAATACAATATATTGTGACTGTGCTGTTGATCGTTGTACGGTTCCCTCGTCACTGGAATCCAACCCTGAGGGCGATAGCCATGACATGATTGAAACATAGAAAGGGCTTTCACAATTAAACGCATACACAAAATGTAGTGTCCGAGCTGTTGACCGTTTAGGAGTTTCTTCGTTAGGAGCCAACCTTGAATGCATTACCCATGTCATGCTATGACTTAAAACCGGCTAACATAATAACATGCGTACACATAATTTCGAATGACTAAATAGAGATAACTTCAAAATAGAGTTGTGTTGCCGGTTTTGCACCCCCCAGGGGCCACGTGTAGGGATTTCAGTTAAAGGGTGCACTCCTACGGACGCGGGCAACTCAGCCCCCCTTTTTCCTTTACTTGTGTTATAAGACTTTGCTTCGTGCCAAATTTCAGGTCTAGAATTTTGAGGAGTGGCGTTAAGAAAATGGCGTTTTTGGACCCAAATAACTCAAGAACTATAAAGTTTCTTTTCATGAATTTTGAGATAGTTTATATCGAAGCAGGTCTTAATAAATATGTGAAATAAGAAATATGTATGCCTATTAGTTTCTTAGTTATAGGGGGGTGAAAAGTAGCTCGAAATGGTTCGTATAAAGATACACAATGGCCATGCGTCGTCCGTTTCTTTCAGAACTTAGTGGGCAATCGTGAAAGCACTGCAGTTATTGGGTAATGCTCCAAACATAGCAATTGAGTCCTTTCAAAATGGGTTTAATGCAAAAAAAAAATATTATCAATGCAAAAAAAAAATGGAAATGAAACTAAAGGAGACATATAGGCCTTGTAGATTCATAATTTTTTTTTTAGTAGTTAATATAAATTTACTTAATTGGAAAAATTATGTCATCAGCTTGTTACGGCTTTTAGAGATGAAGTCAGCATAAATATATTTACTATGCATTGGTGGAGTCAAAACTGAGATACAGCATTGCACTGTGGGGAAATAGCTACAATTATAACTGTAATAGAGCATTTGTATTACAAAAAACGGCTGGTAGGACAATGGTTCGCATTCCGCAAACAGAGTCATGTCGGGAATATTTTCAGACCCCATCAATATTAACTGTCCGAAGCCTTTACATATTAACAGTCCTGGCAAGTTTAGCTAAACACATCTGTGTCATATGAAACTGAAAATAAAAGACTTCAAAGAGAAAACACGCGGAATAAACATTTGAAGCATAAAATCTATCCCAAATTAAATGATGTCAATTCTAAAGTAGTAAACTAAACTAAATTTAGAGCATAGCTGTCTTTAAGATGCAGGTACTGATAGCCCGTTGCAATGTCTGGCTAAAAATTAATTGATGTTAAGCAATGCTTTGGACGGTTAATTTTCGGATAGGACAATGATAACGCTAACTGCAGCATTTTTATTAAACCGTCTTAGTGCATTGAGAGTATTAAGTTTTCAGTCCTATGTGTTGAAGACAGACGTCGGTCGTTCACCAAGAGTCCTTCGAACGACGTCAACTGTTCTAACACTGATTTGGATTCTAGAACCACGTAAAAGAAAAATAAATTGTGCAATAAAATATATAACACGCTATGGCTCTTGTGGGCTTATTGGTATTTGTTGGTATAGCTTCAGTTCAAAACAAATTACAGCACCATAATTGTTAAGGTGGGCACAACATTATAGTTATAACCCTTGGTCTTAAAGCTTTAAAGGATCGTGGGACTTAATCAATTCCTTAATTTATTAAACGCCACCCATCCAAACTGCATTCCGATATAATTTAGAGAATTAGAACGAATGACAATAAAATTAATTAAGTAAAATATCTTCGAAAATATACTCTCGTACCACCTCAACAACCAACCAGCCTCCAACAATATTGTCAATCAGTTTCTCGGCTGTGGCGTCGTTACCTACGATACATGTTGCGCAATTAAGTCAATCCTAAGGCCAGGCCAGTCTAGTGTGGACGTCTAGTTCTGTAGTGTACTTAATTTTTTTAAATGTTATATAACTGAATTTAAAATTACATATCTTTCTGTGAAAAGAAGTATGTACCGTGATAAATAACATAACATCACGCCTGTATTCCCCAAAGGGATAGGCAGAGGTGTACTCAATTGTACGCCCACATTTCACCAATGCTGTTATTAAGTCCCATGTAATAGGTGGTGAGCCTATTGCCATCAACCGGGCACAATTTCAACCTCCGGGCTGCTACTGAGAATTTTCTAACAGAAAAACTCAATAACAATTTGCCCGACCCGGGAATCGAACCCGAGACCTCCTGTTCAGCAGTCGCGCTTGAGACCACTAGTCCAACGAGGCAGTTGACCGTGATAAATGATTGATAAAATTGTGCATAACGCTAACGTGTAGTAACGTCGACACTGTGCTTTACTATATTGATATGAGACAACAAGCGAAACATAAAAAATGGGTCTACATTACAAACGGACACGCAAAACTAAAATAACCTTGTTTTTCTGTCAAGTAAACAAATAGACGTACTTTTGGATGTATTGTGTTAGTTAGGATAATGATTGTATACCAGCAAGTTCGAGTGGAACTTGTAGCATAGTGTTCAGTAGCAGTACACAGTGCACAGAGCACAGAGCACGGTGTAGGCGGGCGCACGTACCTGGGCATGGCGCACATCTCGCACGCGTCGTTGTGCGGCGCGTTGTGGAACGTGCACAGCGGACACGTCCACACGCCGCCCGCGCCGCCCGCGCCGCCCGCAGCGCCCATCAGCACGCTGCAACATGCATACATTACACTTGCGATTCAATTCTTGTGCGGATTCACAATAAGCACCTTAAGACAGTAACAATGAGGTGGCGGTACCTGTCGCTGGAGTCGTGGTCGGCGGCGGCGCGCGCCAGCTGGTCGAGCGTGGCGGCGTGGGGCTCGGCGCGCCACGCCTCGGCCGCGGCGGCGTCGCGCTCCCGCACGGCGCTCAGCAGCGGCGCCAGCGCCTCCACGCTCAGCGGCAGCGCCTCGTTGGTGGCCAGGAACAGCAACACGTGCAGGTCGGACGCGGCCTCCAGGAAGCCGTCGGCCGCCTGCAGGTGCTGGTGCAGCGCGCGCAGCGTCTGCAGGTGGTGCTGCAGCGGCCGGTTGGCGGGCGGGAAGGCGGCGCGCGGCGAGAACGTGGGCGGCGGGCCGGCCGGCGCCGCCACGCCGCACGGCACGTCCACCAGCAGGTAGGCCACGGGCACGCGCTTGGCCGACACGCCCACCTCGTTACCGTACGCGTCGCGCTCCTGTACGACACACGCCATCTCATCGTTAGTGTGCACTCTGTACGACTGACCGCGAGGGACTTGACTCGCCAATATAAAGTCCTAATTTATTAGGTAATTTCCTTTTAAGGGGTTGATGTGTAAGTCATAAGTATTCAAATGCACGAGGAAATAAATTGCCAAAGCACACTTTACATTAATAATAATAAAAATTTATAATGTTCGGTGATAGCTCTTTACTGAATGATGTCCCCGAGCCGCGCGGAGGTGAATTACCGCGACAAGAAATTCAAGCAATGCGGCTTTCAGAAACATAAGTCCACATCCTTAGCCATCTTTTCACTATTGAAAGCAATATTGACCAATATTAACAATAAACAGCTAACGACAGGGCTATTTTTTGATCTGTCAAAGGCATTTGACCTGGTTTCACATGAACTATTACTACACAAACTAGAGGTTATCGGTATTAGAGGACTCCCGCTTCAGTGGATATCGTCGTATTTAACTAACAGACGACAAAGAGTCACTATCACTAAACTTTATGAAAGTAAGGACATGACAGAGTATTCGTCTGAATATTTAAGTGTAAAACACGGCGTCCCCCAGGGTATTGGGCCCTATCTTATTTCTACTCTACATAAACGACATAGTTAATGTAACCTATCATAAATGCTTCCTTTTTGCCGATGACATTTCTATAATTGTTACTACCGATAAAAAATATAAATCAATTACGGATCATGAAGCGGACATAAATAATACAATAGACAATCTAATTAACTGGTTAAATAATAATAATTTATATATTAATCTTAATAAATCAGTATATATACAATTTAATCAATCTTACAATAATACATTTTATTTTAAAATGGACATTCCGAGAATTACACAAGTGGCACAAACTAAGTTTTTAGGAGTAATCATTGACGAACGTTTAGACTGGAAAGCACAGGTTGATACTGTATGCAATAAAATAAATAAATTTGTATATTAATTTGTATATGGATTGAGACAAATAAAAAAAGTCACTAATATAATAAAATAATTTGTAATTTACACGTTTATTATCCTTTACTGGCACCGACTCCAAAAATAATAATAATTGTATATTATTGTCCTAATAAATTGACTTTATTTAGAATCCTCTAAAATTAAAAAAATATTTTTATATAA
This sequence comes from Xylocampa areola, assembly GCA_935421205.1. Taxonomy (NCBI): domain Eukaryota; kingdom Metazoa; phylum Arthropoda; class Insecta; order Lepidoptera; family Noctuidae; genus Xylocampa; species Xylocampa areola. The sequence goes on from OW285205.1 coordinate 170,638, forward strand.
ATTTTAGTAAGTAAATAATGCAATTATTTTATAACTTTTTAGTGCAATTTTACTTAACAGAAAGATTTTTGGAGTAGGTTCTTTTTTTTGTTAAAAAATATTTTATTTCTTACTTTTTAGTGAATCTTGCGTACCATAACTGATTTATCGGAAGTGAATATGGGTAGACCTATTCAACGCGCTGTCCATATATATCTGTCGCAGATGGATTGTAGAATCCGCTGTTTTACAAAATCTCTAGCTGCTTTACAAAACAGTACTGTTTTATAAAACAGCTGAACAACGTTCAGCTGGATTGCCATTGCGATACGTTTAACAAAACTGCTACCCACCTTTAGACGTAATGCAGAATGACATATCTACAGTGGGACAGGTTTGTTTATTGTATAGGTATATTAAATGGATAGTCACCATTCAAGTAAAAAAGCGTACTCTGATTTACTTTACTGTATTCTGATTTGACTTTCCGTGGCTGGGTCGACGGAGCCCCGCTTAGCGGGGCTCCTATGTTTGTGTCCGTAAGGTTAGAAAAAACCTAAATACTTCAGACCTAACCTGTCCGTGTCGGGATACACGAAACTCCCGAGCTCGCTTCGCTCGCTCATGGATCAATTTAATTTATTTTCTTTAATAATCCCGATATATTGTCGACTATTATAGTGGTTTAGTATTTACGTCATAAAAATTTTTCATAATTTTTTTGCTTTTGACAAGTAAAATAAAGTTAGGTTATTATTGTTGGGACATACAGAGCCGACAAAATTTCGAACTAAAATCAACAATCTGACAGTTAGGCAGTTCATTAGAACTATTCTAGAGACCGTAAACACCACCGGAAAGTCACAAGAAAGCAAAATACACCATTTCGTTTACTTCGATGACGTATTATTTTTCAGTTATTTTGATTTAAATACCAAACTACTAAACCAATTTTCATAAAATTTAAATGGGACCAATCTGAAAGTAAATCCTTTCAAATAAAAAAATAATTTTCCAAATCGGTTGATAAATGACGGAGTTCTGAGGTAGCATACATAAAAAAAAAAAAAAAAAAAAAAATACAACCGAATTGATAACCTCCTCCTTTTTGGAAGTCGGTTAAAAACGGCTTTATACGAGATTTCATCTGACGAATCATGTCAACCGATATTTAAAGAGCTTGGTTTGCTACCTTTACCTTCATTATATATATATATGAAGCATGCATGTTTGTTCTAAAACACAAAGAACTATTTAAAACAGCAGAGGAAATATGCTCTCGAAGTCGGCGTGACCAATACAGACTTGTGCTAGATGTGCTGCCTAGATCAACGAAATATAATAAAAACTCTCTGGCAATGTGTACGTCTATATAATAAATTACCAAAAATGTTTAAAACATTAAATTGTAAATTATTTAAAATCCAATTATATAAATGGCTCAATAATAATAATTTCTATAGTATTCGTGATTTTTTAATGTGAATTTCAATGTTATATAATTATATTGCAATGTCATAATGTATTTTAATAATTAAGTTTGCATGCTTAGTTTTAAGCAAAACATGTTCGTTCTAATATTTTTAATAAAAATATCTTATCTTATCTTAAGGACCCCCCCCCCCCCGCGCAACACCGCGCGCCCCGCCGCCCGGTCTCCTCGTCGCGTCAGCTGTTACTACCTACAGAGTAGTAGTAATTCAGAAAACCTACAGACAGATACAGCCTCGTTGGTCTAGTGGTCCCAAGCGCGACTGCAGAGGTCTCGGGTTCGATTCCCAGGTCGGGCAGTGTTATTCGATTTTCTATTAGAACATTCTTGGAGTTTGGAATTGTGCGCGGTAGATGGCAATAGGCTTATGGGACTTAATAACAGCATTGGTGAAATGTGGGTGCACAAATGTGTATACCTCTGCCTACCCCTTTGGGGAATACACGTGATGCTAGGTATGTTGTACTTATGTGTTTATGATTCAAATTTTTAAACACGGCAAGTTATTGTTATAACCATAACATTAATGCAAGTACCTACGTAGAGCATAAGTACTATCAATTTAACGTAATTATTGATAATTAACAACTTTCTAGTACCTAATCGCTAATGTAGCATAGCATGACAATAATTTGTCAGTCTAATCCAAAGCCTGGTTGAGTGTGATGGGAATTTAGAACTACAGGTGTCTTCTTGTAAAATTGTAACATTTGCGATTTTTTTATTCGTGAAGCTGCATAAGTAAAAGGTAAGCAACCGCATTCTCTGTAAATTTTCTGAATTTTGTCGTGGCCTTTCCTAGTAATGTAGTTTCTAGCTCTGGAGCTCCGGGTCACCCTGGGTGCCCGGGTACGTTGGCTGTAGCGCGGGAAAAGGCCGTGCATAAGCACTCAGTAGTGAATCGCCGTGGCGGGGCGCGCGGTGTTGCGCGGTGAGGGGGGGGGGGGGGGGGGGGGGCTTGGTCGCGGTAATACACTCCGCGCGGCTCGGGGACATCATCACAGAGTACTTTATAATATAGGAAATAGAGACCTCTCTCGCTTTCAATTTAGGAAACAGGGCACACAGACGCCATCTATAGTTTTACGAATGCACTACTGCATTGTCTACGCTCGGATCATGCCACGGCGCGGGACAACGCGGGCCGCGCTGACTACCGCGCAGCCTGAAGGGTGCGCGGGGGTGGGAAGCGACGCGGTGGCTGCGGCTCTTTTCGCCGTTTTGGCGCGCAACCTCTCTATGACGATTTTCCGCGACGGTCACGTAGCACGATCGGGCGCCGTTTGATCTATCTTTGTTTTTTATTATAACTACTCTATATTTATACAGTCCGCTCTTTTATTGCTGTAAACGATAGGATTCCGACATGCGTATACATATGTTTCTATAGAAATGGGTGCATTGATATGGTATATATAGGTATCTACTTAGGAAAGCCACTTCAAACAACAAAGATCAAAAATACGTGATTCAACCGATTCTAATATATTGTTCCGTTCATTTTTTTATTGCTCATATCTTATGAATAATTTGGAATATAATGAAATGAAATTAATGCTTTTCAAAGATTTATCTTTAATCACATAATATATTTTTTTGCCTTTAATTGATTGCTGTCCTTATCATCGTCATAGTCCTTCTTTCCGCATATTTTATTAAAATTTTGCAATAATGGCGAATAAAAAATCGGGATACAAATTAATCTTAAATCTATCAAGTTTTCTTTATGGATTTGGCAATGCAGGAAGTCGAAACTAATATGTACAAATATTATTACTTTTATAAATTGTTTTATATTATTTAATGATATATTTGCTTTTAATATGTCATCATAAATGTCTTGTAATTCAGATGTGCATTTTATGAATGAGTAACTGAGTAACCAGTTCCGACCAGCATATTCCCGATATTTAATAAATTCAAGTTCACTTTTACAAAATACTTCCTTACTTATTTGAGATATCTGTTGCAAAATAGCATTAAGCGCCATCTATTGATTTACGAAGGCAAAAAAATATTGATATAGCCCTACCAAATTTCAAAAGAATGATTGCCATACGACAATGGTATATTTAAACGACCTACTTTATTTTGTCGATTTATAATTGTCCAGTTTCCTACTCACTTGTTGGAAGATTGTACACCCTGGACATCATTCAGTAAAGAGCAATCCCCGAACATTATAATATTTTATTATTAATAATTTAAAGTGTGCTTTGGCAATTTATTTTCTTGTGCATTTGAATACTTATGACTTATACATCAACCCCTTAAAAGGAATTTACCTAATAAATCAGGACCTTATATAAAACGACTATGGTTATCTCCAAACCAATATTTTAAACAGAAAAGATAAATTTTTTTGTATGTTTGTAATGGGTAAACTCAAAAATTAATTAGCTCATTTTAAAAGTTCTTACACATATAGATTGCTACATTATTAGCTGTTTTTTTATTTTATTCGAGAGCCCTCCGAAATTTACAATAACCATTTAAAACAAAAATACATCAATCAATTTGGGGGCTCAATTGCCCACGTCCGTAGGAGTACACCCTGAAAATGGAATCCCTACATGTGGCCACTGGGTGGTGCAAAACAGGCAACACAACTCTGGTGGGAGGCTTCGGCCGCGGCTGGTTACCACCCACCGGACGAAGCCATGCCGTGAAGCGACCTAGTCGTGTTTCGGGGTGTAGTCCGGTGCAACCGTTGTGGGAGACGGGTCTGGGCACTTGCATCAACTCCCCAACTATCGTTCTCCCCAAATCTATCCACTGTACTTAAAGAGTGAATAGATTTCTTCTGGTTCGACGTACTGCGTCCTCGGCCACACCGTCGCTTACCATCAGGCGATTTTGTGGCTAAACGTAAGTAAATCCATAACAAAAAAAAAACATTTATTTTAATTTTTTTAACATGGCCTCTTGCAGTTAAACCTTAGGGGATTGATCTGAGTAAACGGACACTAGCTAAGGCGAGGCAGTTTGATGCCTCCAGCAAGAGCATATTTCTATAAACTACAAACTAAGCAACACAGTACTAAGGGCGTACCCTGCGGGACACGATCCTCGGCTTATGGCGTTACTGGGGGGACAACTAGGGATTGGCTGGATCATATCGGTTTCCTTATTATTAAGGGACGTGTTTAAAGCTACTGGCTCGGCGCGGACCGGCTCGAGCAAGGGTCGGGGCGGACATGATGAGATATTTCGCGACGGACGCGGACCTCACCGGCAAGGTCAATAAGGAGGCGGTCGTGCGCGTCGGAGTGTGCTTGTGTGACTGTTAGACTCTTGAGCTACAGTGATCCTATCATCGGGACGGAGAAGAGCTTGACGTGGACGGCGGACTTTATTAATCTGAAACGGCCTACAGTCGGCGGAAGAGACAACTAAGGGATGCGGATGGTTAGAGGCGGAGTCGAAGTATTTCTTCGATGCTCTTTTCATGAATTACCTAATGGTAGGCACTCTGAGGCCGAGGTGGAGTTGAAGATTCCTAACGAACCATAAAATGATAAATGATCATATATAATTATATTTTTTTTAATACATGTTGAGGCCATGTAATGCCTATATTATTATTATATGCCTGTTTCTTTGAAAAATAGAATGATAAATGATTTTATTTCTGTAAATAGATCTGTTGAAGACACTTTTACAAGGCATTTTTATAAACTAGATGGCGCCGGCGTTTCCTATCTGACTGTCTCTGAGAAGAAACGCCAAAACAAACTCAGAGGTCAACGTCTCTTTTAAAGTCCAGACATAATAGTACATATCTATGTGAGTGTAACCATGCAGGGATCGTCTGGAATGGCCTTTTGAGGAAAGAGCCATAGCAGCTTCGAGGTGACCTGTCCTATCTGACGGCACGTATGCATCAGTCATCGTGTAGCTCAACCATAACTAAGGGAGCTCAACGACCCGTCACAAGACGATACCAGATCAGGAGGACATTTGCGTAGGTCACATAAAACGACTCAAAACCGCCAGACAGTCTATGAGGTTCATGTATGAATGAATTTCTGGCCCACATCGTACTCACATTCACATTGCAAATAGTGTCTAATAGAATAACAATATTATCATGTTTTATTTGTATTATGATATTACTTAGAGGACCAGACGGGAGCCGGTTTCTGACTAAATATGGAACAAATTTGTTTGAGGTAACACACAGGCACAAAAGCAACAATAGCTCATTACATTAACATTACCTACATTACATTAACAGTATCAACACACATATAAAACTAAACACAAACATAACGTGTGGTCACGAGTAGACTGACGCCGAAGTGAATAAATGTTATGTTTTTACCGCGATTAAATCCTGTTTGTTTGTTCAGTAATTATATTATATTACATTACAGTCCCGTAGTTTTAACAGAGCTTAGAAAAAACAATATTTAGATTGTCAAATTCACTTTCAAACAGTTATCATGAATAGTATGAATAAATTATTGTTTGACATCAGTTCATAACTATTACTTTACTTCAGATAGGCAGTCGCTCCATGTAAATACTGATATTAAGTTACATCCGGTTAGACTGGAAGATCCCTAAGAAGTTGGGAAAAGACTAAGTAGATTGATTCAATTCACTTCGATCTCTGTGAAAAATACCAAATTATCGCGTGTCGTGGCCTTGCGAGTAGACGATAAAGAAAGTGTTTGATTGTTCGTAAAATCATGTGTTTAAAGATTCGTTTAAACCGTGCTATAGGCTAGGTTTGTTTTTATAAAACCAGAATGGTGGAAATAAAATATAAATTAGCTAAACAGGCGAAATAACAATTCGTACCATACCTATTGGGTATATATTGGCATATCATTGGATAGGGTTTTCGAAAACAAGATGATATTTGCTAGTCCATTTGTACGGCGAACCATACATCTTAGTGTAGTTTCATACAATCGACCTTAACATTGAGTTAGTAACTTAGTACGTGAATACACAGCAACAAGAGTCGTCGCGCGTACTCCCTCGCTCCTTTATCATACTATTCCGTGTATACTTTACTCCTTTAGGAATTATGTTCTATTGTTTTACAAACTTACTTTGCCATTACGTCGAATCGCTGTAAATAATATTTCGCGAACTATATTTTGCGAACTATGATTCATAAATAAACATAAATAAGAACGCTACAAAAAGATTAAATAATAATGTACCCTACTGCGCTTCAGTGCAGATGATAGAAACATGATCCATGTGTTTACATCGTTCAATTCAGTTCGTTACACCTAGATACTCCGACCACATGTTATAATTTTTGGTAGAGGATATTCCATTTACCTGTTCATCTTGTTTCCACCATCGCATCAAAGGCATGGGTTTTTTGGTTTTAATGGGGTTGGGTTCTATGGTTCTTTTTCTATTTGTCGAACTATTAATATGATTACAATAAACGGGCCAGCCGCGCGTGTGCAGGATATGTCACACATTATTTACTTGCTCCAGCCGCTCAGCAGGCATTCAATGTACTCGAACCTTTTTTTCATACTTCATGTTATGTTAAAACACTATTTATTAGAGCAAACCTTAACACATTTGAGTCCCACACACATTTCACAAACTTTGCATGGAGCTCATACGTCATGCTGCCATATATTGCTAGTCGGCCTTCCAAGGTCTTCGGCATTACCAAAATTATTTCTAAGAGTAAACCCTCTAAAATAATTGATACTATTATTATTTTTATAAAAAAACGAATATTTGAAATTATTCTCGACGAGGGCACCGGTCACTGCAATTGAACTACCGGGTGCTCATACGTACCCGGAACAGTATAGCATTTTTTTTTATTAATAACCATAATTCGTTTAAAAATTGTCCAAAGGTTTTTAAATGTATATGTAGTGTATTTATAAAGTACACATATTAAACAATTGGTGCTATTGGTGTTCTATGTGACTGCATTGAGTGGTATTCTTACGTACTCGGGCAGGTGTAATGCCGAGCGGGCGTGCTGACCGTGCTCCGTGCAATACGGCAGTAACGGCAGTGACGTAGTGTTGTGTGATAGTGCGGCGGCACGTCACGTATAGTTATGTATGTGCATGACGCGCGCGGAGGTGGGCGCGGCGCGATCGATCGGGCGCGCGGCGGCGGCGCGGAGCTCGCGCTGAGAGCGCACCGCGCGCTGACAGCACGGCCGGCGCGCCGCGAGTGCCGCCGCCGCCACTCAGCGCCTTTATCATACATTGTTACGTCCAACCGACTGAAGTCAGCCGAGAACGCGCTACGTCCGTACGCGGTGACTTTGCAGTGGCGGCTTATTAACCGACCCACTTTTATGAACTCATATCATGGAATATTTATATTAATTTTCACACTTTAAAATCGTTTAAAATGGATTCGTTAATGACTAGTGATCGTGAAACTCGAAGGAGAATTATTAATAAGTATTTGGTTCTCCGTTATCAATTATTTACAGCTTGTAACAATACCTTTACAAAAAAGTGTGACCCAAAATATATCGAACATTATAATTGTACAGTCAACCACATAACATTCGCGTCCGTTACATACGATTTTAGAGCAGTGATGACCTAGTGGCATTATCGTTAGGCTGGCAACTCAAAGATCGCAAGTTCGAATCCAAATCCTCACTGACTGAGTCATGTGCGCATTAGAAATGAATTATCACTTGCTTAAAACTTTGAAGGAAAACATCGTGAGGAAACCAGCCCAGCTGACGGATGTTCTAGATGGTGTGTAAAACCTATGAGTGGTTTAAACTCTGACAATATGTTGTTTATTAACCTCATGATGAGAGAGGGAGAGAGAGGGAGCGAGAGGGAGAGAGAGAGAGGGAGAGAGAGAGAGAGAGAGAGAGAGAGACATACGATTTAACAGATAAGTGTCAGTACTCAGTTATATTAGCAAATTAAGGTCATTTAAAGGACGCTACATTTACTCGTATGTAATAGAATGAAACGATAATGACGTATCGCACTGTTACACAACACACTGGTAGCTAACCCAAGTATGCGTATCGTATCAACACGATACGCGTACTTGGGTTATCTGTCTTTAACATGTCACCAAGACAGTAAACATGTAATAGTTCAGTTGGCAGAGTGCCTGGAGTATTTGTCCTGAGGCGCAGGTCCTAATCCTACACACGTCCCTATTTTACTTTATACTTTGACAATGACATCGCGGTTGGTAACGTCAAATTTCCCTCGCATCTTCGCCAAGCATTTTCCTCACTTTTTAACATTCCACAGCAAGAAATGAATATTCCAAATAAACATATTTCAGCTATATTAGAATCACATGCATATTTCCTATTGGTCATCTAGTGGTGTATAATGATGCTATTGCTTTTTAGCAGCTAAAACAGCAAATTTACTAAATAAAAAAAACTTTTTTTTTATAATCGTTACTATGCGTTCTAATCCGATAATAGCCAGAATCGATTTTGATGAAAACTAAACCTGCATCATTGGATTAAAAATCAATATTCCTAACCAAGACTCGAACGAAAAAAACACTAAGGATCAAGGACTTAGGGTTTGGTTATCCACGCCCATTTTGAAAATTCACCTGTATTCGGTTATGTTTTCTCGCTCTCGTTTTTTTTTACCAAATCAGTCGGTTCGATTCCGGGTCCCGAATATTCACGCTCACTTGAAAAATTCACCTTGTATAAAAAGTAAAACAAATTCGAAACGTCGCACGCCCCTAAGCAAAGTCACGTCGCCAGGAAGTAATCTGTTGATCGAACGACGTGAAGTGTGGCGCAGAAAAGAAAAAGAACAACATGGCGTGTGTACACAAAACGTAAATGATGTGGCAATCCACATCGCAAACTGCATATAGTTAATTTTTTTAGTATTAATCCTAGTCGAGTGAAACGGTAAACGAATTACGTAAAATGTGATCGAATCAAGCGACGCTAACGTTCCGTATCGCGAGTGCCGACCGTGTTCAGTACAAAGGTCCGGTCGCGCCCCGATGTCGCGGAGGCCCGGCGCCGGCCCGTAGCAGACCGAGCCAGCAGCGGCCGCACTCACCGCCCCGCAGATGGCGGGCTCCGCGCTCGGCGACATCGAGGAGCTGACGCTGTGCTCGTGCTGCAAGCGGGTGTTCGACGATGTGGAGCGGCCGCCCAAGCTCCTCGCGTGCAAGCACCACTTCTGCTTGGCGTGCGCGCGCGGCGTGCTGGGCGCCGGCCGCGAGGTGTACTGTATGCACTGCTGGAAGCGTACCGAGCTGCCCGACGGGCGCGCCGACGCGCTGCCCACACACGCCGCCGTGCTGGCCCTGGCGCGCCGCCTGGCCGCGCCCGCCGCGCCCGCCTCGCCGCCCGACTGCGCCGCGCACGCGCTGCCCACGCTCTGGTGCTGCGCCTGCGCCGCGCGCGCCTGCCGCGCCTGCTCCCAGCACGCGCCGCACGCGCACGCGCTGCGCCCGCCGCACGAGGCGCGGGCGCTGCTGGCGCGCGACACCCGCGACCTGCTGCACGACCTCGCGCGCCTGGCCGCCCGCCAGCGCGACCTGCTGCTGCGCGCGCTCGACGCCGCCACCGCGCTCAAGCTGCGCCTCGAGGCCGAGCTGGCCGCGCCGGCCGCGACTCCGGCTCCGTCCTCCCCCTGCTCGCCGCGCTCCTTGCCGGCGGCGACGGCCGAACGCGACCGCTTACGTGCGCGACACGCCGAAGCTCTAGTTCAGTGCCGCCTCGACGATCTCATCCGCACGGCGACCGTGCCTCTGGACTTCGAACTGTTGAGGCGCGCTCTGGCCGGCTTCGGGCCGGTGGAGCCGCCGCTGCCGTTGGGCACGGGCGAGCGCCGCGACCCCCTGCTGCTGCTGGCTAACTACTGCACGGCACAGCTGTTCGTCCGCGAGTGCGAGGCGCGGCGCTCGCGGCCGGCGGGCGCGGAGCCGGCGGGCGGCGAGGCGGAGGCGGCGTGCGGCGCGGCGGCGGCGGAGTGCGAGGCGCTGGCGGCGGCGGCGGACGCGGGCGGGTCTCCGGCAGCGAGCGCGACCACCACGTCGGCGGTGGCGTCGCCGCTGCTGCGCAACCCGTGCGTGTTTCCTCTGTTCTACTTCGAGCTGGAGGTAAACGGTGCCTCGTTCGGTCGTATCGTGATCGAGGTGCGCGACGACGTGGCGCCGCGCATGGCCCGCAACTTCACAGTGCTGGCGACGGGCGAGCTCGGCGTAGGGTACCGTGGCTGCGCCGTGTTCCAATGCTGGGAGAACGAGAGCGTCATCACGGGCGACTTCGAGTTAAACAACGGGCGCGGCGGGCGCTCCGTGTTCGAAGAGAGCTACTTCATGCCGGACGACACTCGTATGGTGGCAGTGCGCGGCTCTGTGGGTATGCGCCGCTCGCAGAAGAGACACGACAACCTCGGTCTGGTGGGGTCGCAGTTCCGCATCGTGTTGCGTGAGATGCGCGGCTTCACGGCTATCTTCGCATTCGTCGTGGAGGGCCTGGAGCTGGTGGACCGGCTGAGCCGGACGGGCGACAGCGCCGGTAAGCCGCACAGCGCCATCTTAATTTCGAGCTGCGGAAAGCTCAACTAGGTGTAGAGCTTTAACTTTATTCTTTCCTTCTCTCCTATGGCATATCACTTCTTGAGGATACTCTCTCTTGCGGAACTCGTCATTTTTTATGTCTCTTCGGACCAATCGTAACCTTTCGTGACCATCTCCAACTATTTTTATATATCTAGTTAATTAAACATATGGAAATGTTTATTCGAAATTTCGGAAGTTCCTCGGCTTGAGCTTCGTTGAAGTTTCGTTGTTTTGCATAATATTTAACAAAGGTGGAGAGCCGGGTGCGCGTTCGTAATGCGCACTGAGCTGCGTTAACTCGAAATACATTTTTCGTTTGGTCTAGTTAGTGACCGCCGGTTGGCCTAGAGTCGATAATTCCTCAATATAAGCGATAAATATATTTTTGTTATTAGCTATTAGCGGGCGCGTTTTGTCGTTAGCGATAAAGTTATATAAAGTTTTGATCATATGTGTGTCAATATAAATGTTAAATATTTTAGAGTACATATATATTACGTATGAGTAGTGGGCGCGCCGTGCGTGCCGTGTGCCGTGTGCCGCGTGCCGTGTGCCGCACGGCGCCTGACGGTGGTAAGGTAAATCGTCGTTAAATATAAGACTATATAGATTAATATATTTACAAATGAATGTTACCTCTGGAGATAATTCTTAAAAGAGTATATGTGATCAGAAAACGATGACGGTAGAGTATATCACGAATGAAGTGTTATAGCAAATCTCCCAGAGTTTTACAAGACTGTGATGATAGGCGTGTGGAGAGCGCGGGGCTCCTGCCGGTCAGTGCCTGCTGTATATCAGATATAATATTTACTATGTAACGTACTCGTAGTGTTCGGTCCCGCGACACACTCGACAGGTGGACGGGACTCGCGTACATCGCTATACTTGTTAAGTTTATTTTTCTATATTACCAAAGTTTATATGTATATACGTGATGCGGTGTTTGTGCATAGCTTGAGACGCCGCGCGTCGTGGCCGACTCCTAGCGTAAGAGAAGCACACGATGTTGTAACTGTGTTGACTATATTCATACTATATTGTAGCAACGTTTTATTTAGTAGTATAAAGATTATGTGATTGTGCACGCGGTGACGATGCTGGGACGAAGCGATCTCGTTGTTGTTAAATGATATATGCGCGCGCATAACTATGTCCGAAGCGGATTCGTGATAAATAAATAAGTCAATGGAGCAGTATCGTATGAGTTTTATTTGATCACTAATTAATATTTAATTTGGTATTTTATTGTGTGTGAATTATAGTCTTTGAACTGTAACAAAACATGGCGCTGCAGCGCACGCGGCTTTGTTAATTAAAGGTATTGCGAAACGTATGGCACAGTACGTGCGCACGCCACAACAGGTCATTCAAAGCAATTTAGCAAGCACAATACTTAATTTTTGAGGATCTACTTTTATGATATTTTTATCGTATGGTTGATGAATAACCCAGAGTTATAGTCTAAACCAGCGATTCCTTAAGTGGGTTTCGCGCAACCTAGGGGTTCCGTTGAAGTCACCAAGATTCCGCGTAATTATTTATTTTTGGCTGTTAAATAATACCACAGTTAAGTACAAATATTTTTTGCTCTAGCAATTATTGATAAAACAATGAAACCATTGCTAACTTCACATTATAAGTTAAAGTAAAGAACGAATGTGTTTCACTTTTAAAATATTTCAATTTCTTTTTCTTATTTAAATTTCCGTGACTTTGATTTCAAATCATTTGATATGGGGTTCCATAAAATAAAAGGTGGGTGTTCCCTCGGTGGTGTGTTATCTGAAATGTTTAGGATATCCTGGTCTAAACCACCCGTAGGTTTCTGACATGACTCTATACACCTAAATAACAAAAAGACTATCTAGTAACTAATGCAAATGAATGTCTGCTATCCTAATTTGTTTCATATCCTGTAGGGTTACCCTTGAAAATAAATCCGCCCGATTGACATTTGGAATAGGTCAGTTCGTACTTTTCAATCCAAAAAATGGCTTCATAGTACATTATGACACAAGTGTGCTAAGTTGGTCATTACGGTCGAGGTTGAATTCATAGCAGAACCATAGGTGAGATTAGCAATAGTGGCTAAGATGTGTGGTGATCGTAACCCTCGCATCTCACACGACGTTATTCAACACACTTACGAGGCAAAAAAGGACAACACAAGAATACAGGAAGTTATAAATGTTTGTGGCAAGAAAAATACGGTCGTTAGCAGGATTCCGTCCTGCACCAGCACCTGGCACTGCTCCGCAACCTGGTAGCCCTACAGTGAGACGCTCGCACTGACCTTGTAGTAGACGTCGGGCACGTACTGTTTGTCGGAGGAGTCACGGATGTAGCCGAGCTCGGGCGCGTCGCGCGTGGGCAGCAGGATGCCGTCGCGCACCAGCGCCTGGCACTGCCCCGATACCTGGTAGCCCTCCAGGTGCACCTGGTTGTTGCTGTCACCTGCAACACATCGTGTTGTATACCGAGCCGCAGTACACTCGTCGGTCATCACATTACGTTTAGCCTATACGCGTATAGGAAAATTTTTGATGTCATTCATTACGTCGCAAACGTTACAAACTTTTTTTTTTATTCATAATATCGTTTCCATCCTAACAGGTTTACACACGGTGCGATAATGTTGCCACAAGCAACACAACGAGCAACAAAATAAAACTATTAAACAATTTTAACGATATTAATTGCACAATGGACAAGTTCACTGATGTTAATAATACTATATTAAAGGTAATGGTATTAATATATAGATCAAAACTAATAAAACACTGAAAAAAATTGAATACCTTCAATATATGACTGAAGAATTGATTATTGAAATTAACGTATTTTAGCGCGGAACGTCTTTGGTCTCCGATTTGCCTGTGACGTCATTCTACCTAATAGAGATTGATGCACCACACAACACTTAGAGCCGATTTCACCGGCGACATTAAAAACCGAGTTCAACAGAACTTGGTTCCACGTAATCCAGTACAAATGTTGATTTTGATCTCAGTTAACGTCAAACTGAGTTTACCAGAAACATTTTGATCGCGTTTGCGAAAACGAAGGTTTCTTGGATAATGATAATGTTGTCAGAATTATAGGTTCAAACGATTTTGGGAGGTGATTACCTAAATATATATTTATTAATATGTCGGAGATGGCAACACTGTTTTGCATTGTTGGTGTGGTAACACTGAGCGCTGCAGACAGTCGGCGACTATGGCGAATGAAGGAAAAACTCTCTTGCTAGCCGCCGTGGGGCCGTGGCGAACAGACATCTACACCCTTATCTAGACCTCTGATTTCTTGATATTTTAATACCTACATTGTGCATTATAATATGAAGTGACTCATTACTAATCACTAACCCAAAGTAAATGTGCTCTCAGTGGCGGAGAGCTTTAATGTTGGTTTTATTGACAATTACCTTTGAAATCCTGACAGAAATAGAGACCTCGGATCCTAGTCTTCTAACCATTCCCCGACAAATATTTAATTATGTAAACAATTAATCCTACTAATATTATAAACGCAAAAGTTTGTATGTATGGATGTTTGTTACTCTTTCACGCAATAAGTACTGTACGGATTTGGATGAAATTTGGCACACAGATAGTTTATAACCTGGATTAACACATAGGATATGACTTTTTATTCCGGCTGGACCCAATTATGATGTCCACGCCGGCGAAGTCACGGACAGAGGCTAGTATTACATAATAGGCATAATGACAGATTTTGAAATCTCCTTTTATAATGTAGGTACACGTGTACTATATCCGAAAAACACATTATTTCAGCAATAAACTAAGTTTCAACGCAAATTATTGCATTTTAATATATCTAATTTGATTTAACCGCGAAAACGCTGCTGGGTGTCATGGCGCCGTTTTGACGTCATGCTTCAGCATATTTGACATTAGTTGAAGCCATATTGTACGGCGATGATTGACATTTGACTGAGGCGTGACGTCATTCGCGGTGATTGACCTTTCAGTTAACATGGCCGATTGCAGCATTTTATAGTTTTATTTTATTGAAAATCTTATATTAATGTTTTTAATAAAACTAGGTATTTTTTACAATCCTTTGTGTCTATGTATATTTACCTCTAAAACCATTTATTCTTTGGTTCTTTAATACTGTCATGCCTATTAAGCATGTTTGGTGCTGACATATTTATAGAAAACTCTATTATGACTATTATACGTGTTTAATGTTTAATTTAGTTATGAGTTTTAAGTATATACATTTTATTTATACAATAGCTTAATATCTTAATTAAGTTAAATAACAACAAAATCAATATTCTACATATGTTAAACAATATTCCGCCATTTTGACAAGTCCGCTCTTGAACCCGTTTAGATATGCTGCACGTCGAAATTCAGAGTTTTGTGTCTCTAAGAAAAAACCTAAACACGAAGAGGATGACGGGGGTAGTTCGCTCACTGGCCCCCGTCATCCTCTTCGAACCTAACCTGTCTCTTCGCTTCGCTCGTTCATGGATAAATTCTCTGATCGTTGACCCGCTGCATTGATAAACGCAAAAAATTCATACAATTCTGCGTGTTATACGTCACGCGCTAATGTGTCAATATAAACAAACTTAGTATCGAACACGTAAAGGGCGACTCAGACCACTAATCATACGCGTAGACAGAACCTTATAACTAATGAAACTCTTGAACGAAATAGTGTTGACAGTGTGAATTATTTACTACTCCAACAACTACCTACAACCGGGGAAACGCCAACGACGGGAACTCCAACAGGGTAATTTTTAAACCAAAACATAAAAAATCTGATTAGTTTCATAATATCACTTCTTTTATTAATTCTCTGATATGTAACAAAAACCCTGTTGGTCATTGAAGGGTTATATACATATGCATATAGGCGTACCATTAATGAAAATCTACTCGATAAATAATCAAGTAGTAGCTAGTTCTTTTTTTAACCGGCTTCCAAAAAGGAGGAGGTTATCAATTCGGTTGTATTTTTTTTGTTACCACAGAACTCCGTCGTTATGAACCGATTTGGAAAATTATTTTTTTATTTCTAAGGATTTACTTTCAGATTGGTCCCATTAAACTTTTATGAAAATTGGTTTGGTAGTTTGGTATTTAAATCAAAATAACTGAAAAATAATACGTCATCCAATAAACGAAATGGTGTATTTTGCTTTCTTGTGACTTTCCTGTGGTGTTTACGGTCTCTAGAATAGTTCTAATGAACTGCCTATTTACCAGCTTCATCTTCAGATGATGATGATGATGATGAAACCGGAAGATAAGCACCGGAAATCCCTCATTTTTTTTTTGCTATTGAGTGCCCAAAAAACCGAGTGTATCTAAGTATGTATGTATGTAAGTATGTTTGTGAGTTTCTTTACCTATTCCACCATAACTTCTAAATACCTGAACTGATTTCGATATATGGGGTATCGTTAGAATCCTTACGCTGTCCCGTGAGTAACATACGCTAGTCAGATTTTAATTTAATTTTTTAATTAATTTCATCTTGTTTTACGCAGTTCATTACTCTCTTTTGAAATAGCCTCAGATCTAGATTTCGTACTTTGATATAGGCGTTTCTCCCCTTCTTTGCTCATCTCAATGGTGTGGCAACACTGCCAATGTAAACATCGGTCCGCGTATTTATATTATTATAGAAATGAGTTTTCTATTTTTATGTGCCTAAAAACCATCTGAAGAAACTCAGTGCATCACAATACATTAGTGGCAGTGTTATCTCACGTAAACTTTGTGTTTTTATGAAAATTAACAGGACGATTAGTGTAACGACCATATTATAAGCTGAAACTATACTAAACTAAACGGAAAATATATAATGCACAGTGAATGATTGCAGTCGTTAGCAAGAAATACTAAACCGTGATTGTGACTAACAAACATGAACATGAAGAGTGATATTTTATAAATTGTAGCACAGTAAAAACCCGTTGTGATTTCAATCCATAGTGTAAACAATATGAGCTGATTCATTACGCGTGACATCGGCCAATCACAACGAATCAAGATAACTCGGACGACGCAAGAAACTTCGTTCAGAAACGAATCTCAGCTAATATCTCGGGACATGAATACGAGTCTTTTCAGCGTTTGTACAATCTGAGTAGCCAACTCCAAAAAATTTCACTAATTAGTAAATTAATTGTACTTCAACTTAATTAAAGAAGAAAAAATGGAAAACGTCAACAACATTACTATTAGACAAAAGAATACGACTTTAAATCAATCATTTCCACTTTTAGAAGATGTATATTTTTTGTCAAATGATTCTAACGAAGCAAAAAGCCTACCTGATTTATCTACCGTGGGGTGTCCAGAATTACAAGACCTACAAATGAAAATCAGTGAATTAAAAGCCCAACTTGATACTGCTCACAAGGAGATAGAAAATTTACTATAAAAAAAAGTGAATTAAATCAAATAAATTACGAACAGGAGCGCAAGATAGATAATTTGACTAAAATTTGTTCTATTGGAGCATCTACACCGGAACAAAAAAGAACCCCTAGAAGAAAAATTACTATTAGAACTTCTCGTCTTAGTCGCTCGGAACATATAGAAATAAATAAAAATAGCATGAATAACAAAATGACAGTAGGAGTACTAAATAAACCTATAAAAACTAGAAGTGATACGAAGCAAGACACGTCTGTTATATTTTTATTTATTCATACATCAACAAATTTTACATTTGTGTCGAACATTTCAATTAATTCCAGTGGTCTTAATTAAATCAGAAATACAAATAAAGTCACGATAATAAAAATATGTCATTCCACTAAGTTTCCATTACAATTTCACAAATATCATGTCATTCATATAATAATAAATCATTAACAATTATTTAAAAAATGTATCGTTGAAAAACTCCTCGACACTATAGTAACATTTCTTCAACAACAATGCTTTTAATTCTCTCTTAAATTCATTTGCGTTCACTTTAGTTTTAAATTGCACCGGTAGCTTATTAAACATATTTACTTACTGGACTCTTGAGGCATGTGTGACAACATTAAGCTTAGGCTGTATTTGATTAGGAAGATCTTTTCTTCGTGTTTCTACTCTAACGTTTCTCTGTTTTTCCGTTTCAAATTTATTTATATTCTCTATAAAATGACTTAGCAAAACTAAAATATAAAGGCACGGTACTGTAAGAATGTGTAGTTTATTGAAATGATCTCTGCATGATTCTGTCTGTTCAATATGCAGCATAGTCCTTATGGCCCGCTTTTGCATGACAAAAGCAGCACTAATATTATATTGATAACTGTTTCCCCAGAACTTTATGCTATACCTGAGTTTTCATTCTATGAGTGCAAAATATAATATTCTAAGATGGGAAATGCTTAGTTCGCACCTTAGATTTCTGATGGCATAGCATGAACTACTCAAAGTGTTAGTGACCACCTTCAACTCTTCCTTCCAATTTAATAAAGCGTCTATATGCAGACCTAAAAATTTTACGCTGTCTACTATATCTACCTTATTTCCTAAAGAATGTACTTGAACAGTCGCGTTACTTTTCACTGTAGATTTAAAGAGTAAGCATTGCGTTTTTTTAACATTTAGGTGTAAATTATTAATAGTGAACCATTCCTCAAAAGCCCCTAGAACAGTATTAATTTTTATTTCAAAATTTTCCATATTTTCGCTAGCTATAACGGTACTTGTGTCGTCAGCAAAAATTACAAGTTTAGTATCGCAGGAAATAGTCTTCATGTAAGCTATAAGATCATTAATAAAGATTATAAAGAAAATAGGACCCAAAACAGAACCCTGCGGTACACCCCTATTTATTATTACTGTGTTTGATCTATGTGTTGTTTCATGTCCTTCCTCTTCAACTGCCTTAATCTCAACATACTGCTTTCTATTATGCAGATAAGATCTAAATAGATTTAAAACATTTGATTACACACCACATCATCTACCAACATATCAATCGCGTCTATAGTTCCTACATGCTTCCGGTATCCAAACTGCTGACTGGTTATAACTATGTTTGTTTAGATGATGTACAAGTCTTACTTTCATAATCTTTTATAAATATTTTTTCTTTTATAAATTTAAAATCATCGATAGGGGTCAACATGAACGAAAACACGGCGTATAAAAAAAGAAGCTCACCACAATCTGAAGAATCAGATAGGAAAAAACATAATGAATCACGAAGACGCATATTGATATGTTGAGGCGAAAAGTGTAATGGTTACGCAAAAAACATAATTGGATTGAGATATAATTCTCCGTACGAGGACTATACCGTAAGTTCTTTCACAAAACCTGGTGCAACTACAGAGGAGATATTAAAAACTTGCGAAAATTTAAAACTAAATCCTCATGACAAATTGATTATAGGAATTGGAGAAAACGATTCTAATCCAACAAAGATGCTTATAGAATTATCAGCTTTTTTAAAAAAAACATATTGAAAACTGTGTAATAGTATTAAACGTTAGTAATAATAGATATTTAAATGTTAATTAGCTTAATACTAACTTAAAATTGACTTTTAATAATTTCAGTAAATGTTATTATAATGATACATCGAAATGCAATGAAAATATATATCAGTTATGTCGCAAACTAAATTTACTAATAGATTCGATAGATTATGACACTAAATACATATTTGGAAAAGATAATAATGTATTAAAATTAGCATGGATATCCCCAATATCCGATAGAAATAAGTATTGTGCGCAAAACCGTCATTAGCAACATGGATGTACACTTAAACAGAAAACAATTCTGGATTATTTTTCCAGGTCGTGCCCCGTCTTGCAGGAGACAGGCTCCAAAACCAATACGCATCAAAAGCATAATCACGAGACTGTAACCGTACAACACCAAAATATTGCAGGGTTGTTAAGCAAAACCGATTTGTTAGAATTATGTTTACACGAATTAATTGAAAATGGCAATCAATTAAAAATCTTGTGTCTTAGTGAAACTTATCAAAAAAGGTTATGAATCGAACGTTAGGATAAAAAACTTTAAATTAGCGGCTACAGTTTTGTCGTACTGCAGAACGTCGCGGTGGCGTTTGCATTCTTGCAAATGAACTAGAATATAAAGTTCTGAAATTTTTTAGTGAAGTGGCTATAGAAAAAAGTTTCGAGTGTTGTGGAATTGAAATTATAGATTACAAATGCATTATAGTCTGTTTATACAGGATACCCAAAGCACCATTAACAAATTTTTTTGATAAATTGAACATTCGTCTCTTAATTTAACTTTAAAAAATGACAAAAAATTTATTATATGTGGTGACTTTAATATAGACGTGATTAAAAATAATGATACCACTGAAAATGTAATTAACCTTTTACACAATTACAATATAGAGCTCCATATTAACAAACCGACGCGTCATCCTACATACATAGACAATATAGCGAGTAACTTTAAAGATTGTAGTAGCTCTGTGCATGAGTATGACCTGTCAGATCATAACACCTGCCAAACATTGTCTTTCCGGGATATAAAAAAAGAAAAAAATATAAAACACTTCTTTGTGTTTAAAAGGAACTACAACAAAGAAAATGTGAATAAATTTAGGGAAAGGTTACAATCACTCTCGTGGAATGAAATTGAGATTGATGATCTTGATCTATCCTTTAATCATTTTTATGAGATGTTTTGTTTACTAGCCTTTGCTTCCCAGTTCAAAAATGCAAAATTAAACTTACAACACAAGCTCCAAAATGGATCACTAGAGGGATAAAAAATCGAGTAAACAAAAAAGACATTTGAGATACACTTACTATAAAAACAAAAATCCTACAAATAAACAAAACTACTGTAATTACGCAAAACTATTAAAAACATGTATAAATTGGTCGAAAAGGAATATAAATGGCAAAATATTAAAATACTCAAAAAATAAATGTAAAGCCACA
The DNA here is from genome assembly GCA_935421205.1 of Xylocampa areola. NCBI lineage: Eukaryota > Metazoa > Arthropoda > Insecta > Lepidoptera > Noctuidae > Xylocampa > Xylocampa areola. Next base: position 191,589 of record OW285205.1, read on the forward strand.
TGGGACATCATAAAAAATACTGAATATAATAACAGAAAAAATACAAATATTTATTGGATTAATGACAATTCTACTAAAATAACAGAGTCTACTGATATTGCAGAGTTTTTTTTTTTTTTTTATAAATACGGCCATAAAGAATAATAGTAAGAGAACAAAACCAGCCCAAAAATACTGTATTGATCACTTAGAAGCCAGTATTTTCTTAAAACCGTGCTCTATAGATGAAACGAAGCGAATTATAAATTCTTTGAATAACACCAAGTCAGTTGGTTATGACTCTATTTCTACACATATCATAAAGAACTGCGCAGATATCATAGCACCAATTCTAACACGTTTAATTAACTTGTCTTTATCACAGGGAATATTTCCGGAAAAACTCAAAACATCAATTGTTAAACCACTTTTCAAAAAAGAGGATTGTCATGAACTTACAAATTACAGACCCATTACTTTAAACCCAATTTTTTCAAAAAAAATTGTCTGATTTTCTTTCTAAAAATAAAATACTCTAATAATGTCACAAAATACATTAATAAAAAAATACTGGTCATTGCCATATTCTTTGATATGTCGAAAGCATTCGACTGTGTAGACCACTGTCTTTTGCTAGACAAGTGTGAGCGTTATGGTATTCGGGGACCAGCTCTAAAATGGATCGAAAGCTATTTAAAAAACCGGCAACAGTGTGTTGAAATATCGCGAATAGACAATAATTCTGAAATGACCACATATCGATCATCATTTTTACCTAATAAAACTGGTGTACCACAAGGCAGCGTGCTCGGGCCGTTGCTGTTCATATTATATGTAAATGACTAGTGAAAAATAACACCCTATCAGTCTATACTTTTTGCAGATGACATATCAATAATTATACCAAAAAATTACATATTATGTAATTATAAAAATATTCTAAATAAAACAGTAAAACTTATAATGACATGGCTGGAATCTAATAACCTTTGTGAAATTTAAATATTGAATATATTTTGTTTTCGATACATTAACGAAAACAAAATATATTCAATTTTTAAATTATAAAGCAACACATGAATTATTTAATATTTCTTATTAAGATGAAAAACTAGACATGGTTAATGCCACAAAATTTTTAGGACTTCACATAGATCAACACTGTAATTGGAAAATACATGTAAAAAACGTCTGCACGAAATTGAATAAATTTGTTTATGCACTTCGGAAAGTACAACATGTAGCTGGTAAGAAAGCTGCGCTAGTTGCATATTATGGGTACGGGGAATCTGTGTGGAGATACGGTTTGGTACTGTGGGGAAACTCAACAAATGTGAATAATGCTTTCATAAGCCAAAAAAATGCATTAAAGCCCTTTGTAATATTGGACCTCAAGAGTCATGTAGACTATTGTTTAAGAGCAATAATATCCTCACCCTGGTAAGCCTATATATAATGGAATCTGCGTGCATGTAAAAAAAAAATCAAATGAATTCACTAGTGCTTGTGACAACTCTATAATAGGAAAGCGAGATCCAACTAGACTACTAATGCCTGTAGTGAGATCATCTTTATTCCACAAAAACTGTTATGTGATGTGTATAAAGGTCTTCAACAAAATACCAAAATCTATAAGGGAATTACCATTAAGACCAATGAAAATTGAATAAAAAAATGGCTTTTACAGCATACATTTTATAATCTCCGAGAATTTTTTGACGGTTGACATGTTATAAATGGGTGATGAATAATAACTGGAGGGTAACTTTAAAACAAATATGTAATTCTTCATATAAATTGATATTCTTATTTTAATTAATTACTTATAAATTGACATGTGTAACTTCAATGAATCTATAATATTTTGACAGCGCGGTTGGCGCAGTGGTCGAGAAACCGACTGCTGCGCTGCGTGTCGCAGGTTCGATTCCTGCACGGAGCAAATATTTGTACGATCTATAGATAATTGCTCCGGGTCTGGGTGTGTGTGTGCTTGCGAGATTATATGTCTGTCAACGCACCCACGATACAGGAAGAAATTCCTAGTGTGGGGCAACGTTTATTTAAAAAAAAAAAAAAAAACAAAAAATATTCTGTGTAAAAAAAAATTGCTCACTGGAGACATTATAATTATATTGTGTTTGTAAGATTCTGCATGCTATAAGTCCGAAACATTTGCACACCGAAATGGTGAAATGTGTAGAACTAAAATTATATTATAACACCTGTACATGTACCACATTTCATGCAAATAAACAATTTGAACTTGAAATTTGAATACCCTACCCATATGGACAGCGCGTTGAGTAGGTCTAACCATATTCACTTCCGATAAATCAGTTATGGAACGCAAGATTCACTAAAAAAGTAAGAAATAAAATAATTTTTAACAAAAAAAAAAGAACCGACTCCAAAAATGTTTCTGTTAAGTAAAAATGCACTAAAAAGTAATAAAATAATTGCATTATTTACTTACTACAATTTATATAAAAATATTTTTTTAATTTTAGAGTATTCTGAATTAAATCAATTTATTAGGACAATAATATACAATTATTATTATTTTTGGAGTCGGTGCCAGTAAAGGATTATAAACGTGTAAGTACATTCATGATGTAGCGTTTTACGTTCGCTTTAGGCAGTTGTTGTGTTCATTTGTAAATAGGTTCAATTAGGTTACATTATCGTAATAATAATGATGGTTAATGTACCTTTAAATATAATTTGCAAATTTTAGGAAATTTCCTAAATATTTTTAAAGTTTGGCTGGCACCGACTCCAAAAATAATAATAATTGTATATTATTCAAATCAAATCTAATCATTTATTTTTGCAGAAAACACTGTTATAATGGTGTTATAAAGTTTACATGTTTCAAGTGATTCTACCGTAAGGCATGCAAAATTTATTGAATCATGGTTTATTAAAATCAGGATTAACATTGAAGCATAATTAATGCAATGTCCAGTTATAATACAGATTAATTATTTATTTAATAATAATAATTTTTAATTTACTTCAATGTCATTCCTAGAATTATTACAATATTTGATACATGCAAAATTGTTATTACTGTATGTCACTGTGAGGTCTCAAGTTTGGAAAAATTATCGTTTAAGAAGTCGTTTAAGTTATAGTAACATTTATTAATTAAAAGGCTCTTTAGAGTTTTCTTAAATAAGGCAGTATTCATTGCCCTTATTTCTTTTGGTAATTTATTGTAAATTACAGGAGCCATGTGAAAGACACTTTTGTGCATTAGTGCGGTATTTGTTCGGCGGACATAGAGGCGAAATGCGTCACCTTGTTGCCTGTTATTCACTTCTGAGGCTAATGTGAATAACTTTTTATTGACCTTTACAAATACTGAGACCTCATAGATATATAGGCTTGGGAGAGTTAAAATTTTGTACTCCTTGAAAAACGGTTTACAGGTTTCGATCATTTGAAGCCCAAACATTATGCACCGTTTTTGTGCTTTAAAAATAATGTTACTATCTGCCGAATTTCCCCAAAAAATTACACCAAACCTCAGGACTGAAGCAACCAAACCATGATATGCTGTTAACAAGGTATTCATATTTGAAATCTTCTTTAATTCATGTAGCGCATATACTGATTTATTAATTCTTTTGCACAGTGTTTCAATCTGGGATTTCCATTTTAATTTATTATCTACAGTAAAACCAAGAAATTTTGTTTCTTGCACTTCAGATACAGGTTCACCCTTATAGTTAATCTGAGGCATAATTGCATTCATACGCTGACTGAAATGGATTATTTTAGTTTTTCCAGTGTTTGCCTTCAGATTATTACTGTCTAGCCATTGAATGATTGGGGATTAGGGTACTAATTATATCATGCTCATATGATATTCTGTCGTTACACTTAATTGCGACGGTGCTGTCGTCAGCAAAGAGTGTCATTGGGTTTGACTTCGCGTTTGGAAGGTCATTAATGTAGATTATGAAGAGTAGTGAGCTCAATACACCTCCTTGTGGGACACCAAATTGCATTTTGCGGTTTTTGAGGTAAGTTTGACGTGACACCTCTGCAGACTCCAGGCGTTTACAAAATTGATTGCAGTTAAACTCCACGCCCCGAAAATCCTCTCCAATGAACGTCATTATTACTCAAGAATTGTACGTGAAGCGGTTGAAATTAAAAAACATCCAAATTTTAACCGGGAAGACGGATTACGGATATACGGCAAATGTTCGCGAAAATCTTTTACAAAGGAGTCGATAGATGTCGTGAGTGTTGTGTGTCGCGATTATAACATGAAAACGGATTTACAAGATCAAGTGCGGGTGGATGCAAAAACCATTCGCTCTTCCCGACGATGACACCCGCATTCTCCAGTCTACTCGTGACCACCATCAATGCAACTTGATCGAAACGTCGAGGTAAATAAATATTATACTTTTAGCGCGATTAAGTCCCGTTTAAATTCAATAATTATGTGTTCGAATCGCGAAAGTTTAAAAAGTACAATTGTTAAGTTCATTATATATATATATTTCAAAAAAATTTGAGAAGATTGAAAGTAGGGCAATAGGTCTATAATTATTCATGTTTTCTTTACTCTCTTTTTTATGAATCGGTTTAATAATTGAGATTTTTAATTTTTCAGTGTATACACCAGTTTCAATAGAGAGATTTAGAATATAACTTAGAGGTTGCGAGATACATTCTGTTACAAGCTTAATGGCTTTAGTGCTGATACTGTCATAACCTACGCTATTGGTGTTTTTTAACCTTTTTACGATTTGTTTTATATCTTCTAGCAGACATGGTTTCATAAAGATTGAGTTAAGTCTAGATGTTAGGTATTTCTTATGCTGATCTTTGTGGATAGTATTAATGGGTGTTATCTTATCTACAAAATAGTCATTAAATGCATTTGATATGTCATACGGATTAGTCACGAATTCATTATTCAATTTAATACATGGGATAGATCCTAATGGTCTGTTTTGCTTTGTAGCATTAATAGTTTGCCATATAGCCTTTGCTTTATTACTTAAATTTATAATATTGTAATTCAAGATATGTCTTTGAAAAAGCATTAACGCATGCTTAGCGAACTCTAAAGTTACAATATTAAATGGAAAAAGAATACGGTCGCGAACAGGATTCGACTTCGATTCTCGAGGTCGAGATGGCTTAGTGGTCAGAGCGCCTGGAGTATCTATCCGGGAGGCGCAGGTTCGAATCCTGTTCGCGACCGTATTCTTTTTCCACTTAATATTGTAACGTTGGGTCAAAGATACAATTCTTTTCAGTCTTTTGGTGTATTGCCTCAGTTTGGTTTTGTTGTCTACACTTGGGGTTCTTCTATATTTCCACAGTAGTTCACGTTTTTTAGCACTACAAGTCTTAATACCCCGTTAAACCCACTTGAGTTTTTTGTGAATGTGCATCGTTACAGTTTTGTAGGGAGAACAAAGGTCATAAAATAACTTAAATGTATCAATGAGAATATTATATGCTATGTTTGGATCACAAGTACTGTACATATCTGCAAATGTCATTCGGCCTAAATAGTATTTGAATTTTTTCTGATTTTCTATACAAAAATCCCGTCTCCTGATTTTCCAGTTCTTAATCATACAAATATTTTTTACTTGACATTTTAACAATTGTGCGGTGTGGTCAGACAGTGCTAGGTCAATTACTTCTGACTTACATTCTTTCCCAAAGTTATGGCCAATATGTCAATACATGTTTTACTTATATGTCTGGTAGGTTCTTTTAATTGTAATTTTAAATTATAATTTAATAGTAAACATTCAAATTCATTGGTTAACTTGTTCTTATATATATATAGATGGCTTAATGGTCAGAGCGCCTTGAGTATTCCTGTTCGCGACCGTATTCTTTTGCCATTTAATATAATAACTTTAGAGTTCGCCAAGCATGCGTTAATGCTTTTCAAAGATTTATCTTGAATTACCATTGAATACTTCGTTTTGTTTACATTTGAATCATTGAAAATTATAACGGATTTTTGCACTTGTTTCGAATGGAGTTGATATCAGTGATATAAAACTTTGTACCTGCTGTTGTTCAGTATCGAGGGCTTCGTGATTTAGTCCAAGTTCAGTTTTATGCTGCTACCACTGATTTATTTACGTTTTTATGGACTGTACGCGCGTTGCTTATTACGTCACTTTGCACTTGAGTTTTTAGAAGATAACGTTGTGTAGTCTTGAGAAGCACTTAATACTTTAAATTATACCACAGGTGACTATGTTTTAACGTCATAATTATTTTATTTTATTTTATTGTCCTAATAAATTGATTTAATTCAGAAGCCTCTAAAATTAAAAAAACAAAATTATATAAATTGTAGTAAGTAAATAATGCAATTATTTTATTACTTTTTAGTGCATTTTTACTTAACAGAAACATTTTTGGAGCCGATTCTTTTTTTTGTTAAAAAATATTTTATAACTAAAATATTTATAAAATCGATACATTGAAAAAATGTTTTTAGTATGTGAATTTAGAAGTAGTTATCTAACAAGCCTACGGCCGCATAGGTATGGGACCGTATTTGACAAGTTACCGCACATGCCGTCAAAATGTTTCAAAACAAGCCGCCGTCTTTAAGTGCAAATGCCGCTGCGCCGCCTTCAATGACTCGCGTGGCTATTAGTGTCGGAAGTGCTCGGAAGGTGGCGGCTTAGTAAAAGGGTCTACCCTCTTTTTCTAAATCGCCGCCGCCTCCATATTTCTACCAGTACTTTAGTGTCCCACGAACATTGCTTCCGATCGGATGTCCGTATTCGATTGAGAAATCCATTACCTATTTATTTACCGCGACCCGCGAGTTACTGATGTTGTTTTGTTTTGTAATATGTCTTAGTCTAATTATTAGTTGCGGTGGACCAATGAAATGCTTTATTTTATTTATTACATATGAATATCGATTCTGATAACGCAGTTAACAGGAACAACAGCAGTAAATCATTCAGCTAGTTTTACGGAAACTAGCGTAGGTTCCTATAATTAATTAATTCAGTAGTTTCTCAACCCTAAGAATAATTTAGGAATAGTACAATATGATACAAGTGCCCTAAGTTAGTCATTACAGTCGAGGTTGAACTGTTTGGTTGGGTTGTTGCTAACCGAGCCTTGGCAAGGGTAGCAATGACTGAGACTGGTTGACCATTAGTGCACGCGGCTCATACGACGTTTTTTCACACTCTTGTGAGGAAAAAAAAGAATAAAATTACATTCAACTATATAATTTTTTTAATTAAGATGGGGGGCAAATTTCTTACGCCTAGTCTATGTTTTATTTGCGCGCATTTAGGAGGCTCACTGACGAATTTGCCAAACAGCCTAATATTATAATAAAATGAAAATAATACTTTTAATTGATAACAAAAATTACCTAATGCTAATTCGGCTACAGAATCATTCTTTTTATTGACTGAAACGTCATATTTGATCTAACACTGTATCCAAGACTGTATCTAATTACAAAAATGGTAAATTTTAGTACAGTAAATAAATTTATTAGAAAAACCCAAAAATTTGTACATAGACAGAAATTCTTCATAAAAAATGTTAAACTAAATAGAGAACGTTTATCACTTCTTGATAAACTAGATATGTACTCCCAAAAACATAAAAATAGTACTTTTAAATATAAAACTACCATACAAAACCTCCACTTTGAGTTAAATACTCTCAATAATAAATTAATATCAATGAGTAACAAGTATAAAAGCTCTGAAATGCAGATGAAGGAGTATATGTTGGCGGTGAATGAGTTGGTGAGCTCATGCTCCTGTAACAGAGAGTGTTCTCAATCATTGACAAATAACATCTCAATCAACCCTCAGCTCACACCGGCTCATTTGGTGGCACCAATACCAACATTTTGCATGTCAACGATAATTTAAATAATAATGATACTGCTTGTATTTTAATTACCCACAACAATGTGGAATTACCTATAAAAAATAAAATTGTAATTTTTAGTGATGAAATTGGAAAGGACATGGGCCGTTTGCTATCAAATTCTTGCAAGGGACATTCAATCACTAATTTCTGTATGCCTGGTTTGAGTTACCTTAACATAATGGAGAAAATTATAAATTTCAATTTTAGTCAGGATACAACTTTAATATTACTGATTGGAAACCGAGGAAATGTGAACAAAAAAACTATACTTTACTATTATAATAAATTATGTGATCTAGATTTAAGACAAATTATTATGTTCACATTCCCTTATAGTAACAGTTTGCCACAGGAAGAAAATAATGCTAGATTTAAGTTAAATATGGTTTTCCATACATTAATGTATAATAATAATTATCAATTGAAAAATAGTTATTAATATAGGCATTACATGGCCTCAACATGTATTAAAAAATATAATTATATATGATTTATAAAGGATTGGGATGTTGTTCGGCGATTTACAACTGTAAAGTGGTAACGCTGAGTTTAGTAGATCTGAAAATGATTGCTAGATAAATATCGCCAGGCGTCTCCTTAAGACGAATACAAAGAAGGTTGAAAATTTCAATGGGTAATAACGAGACAAGGTAGCTCAGTTGGTAGTGATGACCCGGAACGTCAAAGGTCGCGGGTTCAAACCCCGTTCTTGTCCATTATTTTTTCAATGTTTCTTTGAAAAATAGTTATTAATATAGGCATTACATGGCCTCAACATGTATTAAAAATATAATTATATATGAATAATTATCATTTAATTGACATCAACAATACATTATATATGAAAAAAGATAGCTACTATCTTTCAAAATATTGTAAACGACAACTAGCTGGGTCGCTAGCCTATTTTATTGATATTTCAGCCAAAAATTTGGCTAATAAACCTATTGCTTCTATTGAGCAATTTATTGACATTACTATTCATTCAGCCAAGTACTTGGCTAAAAATAATGACATTCAATTTAATTTAAATAAAAAAATTGGGACAGTAGAGGCAGACTCTTGCTTAAATAATTTTAAGCAAATATCAAATACTCTCAGCCTGGTGCATCAAAATATTCAAGGTATGTTGTGTAAAGACCTTGAAATTGATTTGTTCATGAACAGTAATAACATTGACTTTTTATGCATTACTGAACATTGGCTTAAAAGCCACCAGTTCATGTTCAATTTCAATAATCATCAGGTTGGTAGTTCGTTTAGCAGAAAAAATGCAATACATGGCGGTTCATTGATATTAATTAACAAATAACTTAAATTTAAAGAACGCAAAGATATTGTGAACCTTTCTGTTGAGCGAACTATTGAAATTGCTTGTGTGGAGTTGGAGCGGCTTGTTGTATTGAGCGTATACAGACCACCATCATCATTATATAATCATTTTGAAAATGTAATGGATGAAGTGTTACAAAAACTTTGCAAATTAAATAAAAATATTATTGTCTGTGGTGATTTTAACGTCAACTTGTTAGAACATTCATCAATGAGATTATATTTTTTTTTTTTTTTGTATCATATAATCTTAGAAACAATTTTTGGAGCCTACCAGAATAACCGCTACCACAGCCTTATGTCTAGATAATATATTTACTGACATTGTACCTAATCATACACAAGTTATTAATCAACTTGATTCTGATCATTGTGGACAAATTATTACTTATATCATGAAAAAAAAAACATTGTGACAAATAAAGAAATTATTGTATTGTATATTGTGTATTATAGTATATTGTAGCCTAAAACTGTGGGTCACTTGGAGATATTTAAAAATAAACTTATAAGTAAATTGCCTTGTGACCTTAGTGTACATCCTAACCAAATGTACAATTAATTTTTTTCTATGTTTTGTTCAGAATTTAACTCTACATTTATCCCCAAGAAAATCTCAGTTATAGGCCCTGCAATGTTCAGTGAATGGGCGACTATTAGTATACATAAAAGTAGGAATAGGCTTTATGACTTGTATGAAGAACGAAATTATAATAATAGCAAAGAATTCTGTGAGTATGTTAAGAATTATTCAAAATTATTTAAAAGAATTTGTTGCTTAGCTAAGATTAGTTATTTAAGTTCAAAGATAAAAACAGGTCAAAATTAAATAAAAATGACTTGGGATATTATAAACAATGAGACTGGGAAAGTGAAGACTCAGTATAGTGATTATAACCTTAATATTAATAGTAAAATAATTCATTCGGATTTAGAAGTTGCAACAGCTTTTGAGAATTTCTTTACAGATATCCCAGTCTCAACCACAAGATCTTTGAATTCGTCACCCACTGGTGCAGAGACTCTATTAAAAGAAAATGTGGATATCTTTAGTAGCGAGTTTAGTTTTCAATATATGTCCTTCAGAGATATTATTAAAGTGTTTAATAGCTTAAATATTAAAAAAACCGCCGACCTATGGGGAAATTCCGTTCAGGTTACAAAATCTATAATTAACATTGTTAGATATAAGATCGACGTGAATCATTAGATTCGAGTTGACAGAGCGACCTGACCGGAAACCGTGTTGAGCATCTGATAAGTACAAGTTAACCTGTTTATAAATTATTGTGTGAAGCACGTGTTCAAAAACTTGCAACGGTAGGCAAGACAGCGATGGGCCTGTAATTTTCCACACATAATTTGTCACTAGTTTTAGGGATAGGAGTTACTTGAGACAGTTTCCATTGCCTAGGATACACACCAGACCGGAGGGCTAGGTTAAAGAGATGACATATAGGAGTTACCAGGGTTTCTTTGCATCCCTTCAGAAAGTAGGCGGGAACGTTGTCAGGACCTATCGAGCTACAGGGTCTCAGTTTGTCTATCCCATTTCCTACATCCTTGGGGGTTAGAGACGGAAGGGGTATATTACCACACTCAGTTCTCAAAGTCAGGTTGTTTGGATCTAATTTGGGTTTGTCGGGCAAGAATACGCTAGCAAAATACTGAGCAAATGCCTCGGCTGCTTTATACCTGAACTAGACTCTCCGTTGTGTGAAACATGTGGTTCGAAGCCACCCTTTGATCTCAGGCTGGATATATGCTGCCAAAACTGACGTGGGTTCTTTTTAAACTATTTTCTATACTAAGACAGTATAGTTTATAGGCGTTCTGTGTTCGTACTTTTAACTCTAACCGTAAAGCACTAAACTGTTCGTATATAAATTCGCATCGTGTAATTTTCCATTTTTCATGGAGTTTATGTTTGAACTTAATATCACGGACTATGTCACCAGTGAACCAAACTGGATATCGCCTGATACCGATAGAGTGTCTCTTCTTTTTAGGAATGGAGGACTTAAATAGGTTGTAGATGATAGTGTAAAACTCATCCGTAGCTGAACATGAGTCGTTACATTTAAGAACCCTGTCCCATGAGACTAGTGCCCGGTTTCTGAGGTTGTTTTGTTGGGAGTTTATCTTTCCGTTAGCGCTATTGGTTCGATAACTCTTGAAAAAGCGTTTCCGAACACCGCATCATAAGATAAACTCCGATTAAACGTAGGTTAACTTAACCGACCATTCTGCGCCGTTTATCGGTTCCATAACTTTATTGATGTTTAAATTTGTGGACTTTGAGGTTATTACGTTTTATTTTAGTTTCAAGTTTCAAGTTTCAAGTTTCAAGTTTCAAGTTTAAAGTAATTTATTGCATTCATGTGTTAGTTAGAAACAGGTGTTACATTTTATATTAAGGTACAACATGAAACCCAGTAAGGGTATAGCAACATAATGTCAATACATTGTTGGGCATGCATATTAAATGAAGTTAAACAATAATGATGAATAGGTAAATCTAATATCTAGGTGTAGAAAAATGTAGTTACAAATAAATATTTAATAATTCTTTATTTTATATATTTCACTGCTTACTCAACAATCTTAATTGTATCGTGATGGAGACCAGAAGTAGGTATAGTTGAAAAGGTTGGTTATTTTAGTGTGCTAGAACTATTTAGTATAATTTTTATCTGTATTTGTCAGAACATTACACATAATTTAGGGGTTTAATGAGATTGTTTTATTATTACTAAAATTGATTTATTTTTTAAATATAATGTGAATATAGTTAATTTTATTTGTTTATTAAACATGGTAGGTGGCACTTATTTATTTATAATCGAAGTATTCGGAAATGGAGTAAAAGGATTTTTGCATTAAAAATAATTTTAGTTTCTTATTAAATGAAATATATTTGGATTCTTTTTGAATTTGTTGTGGGAGTTTATTGTAGACTTTAATTGCCATATAGTATGGACTATGGTTTAGCATTTTGATTCGGGATTGTGGAAGATATAATCTATTTTTATGGCGCGTGTTTAAATTATGAGTATCTTTGACTTTTGGGAAGATGTTAATATTTTTGAACACAAAGATGCAAATATCATATACATATATACATAGATGGCAAAGTTAAAAGATTCAGTTTTATAAAGTGGGGCCTGCAGCTTTCTGTGTTATTAATATGAGCCAGTATCCTTACACATTTCTTCTGCATTACAAATAGTTCATTTGCATCAACGCTATTTCCCCATAGCATGACTCCATATCTCAGCCATGAGTAAGCGCATGCGTAGTATGCTGATAGTGCTGTTTTTAGGTCTGTACTCTGTTTTAATTGGAAAAGGGCGTAAGTGAATTTAGCTAATTTAGATTTTATGTGTTGTATATGTGTTTTCCAACTTAAATGTGTGTCTATGTTCATACCGAGTAGGTTGAATGTTGCAACTGTTTCTATAGGTGTGTCGTTAAAGAATAAGCTTGTGTTTAATGCTGGTTTTTTATGTGATCTAAACTGAATAATTTTAGTTTTTTTACAGTTTATTTCTAGATTATGGTCTTGTAGCCAAAGAGTTATGGTATTAAGGGTATTATGTAGGATGAGATTTGGGTCTCTATTCATATCGCACCTAACAAGTATAGAAATATCGTCGGCAAATAATACTGGCAATGTTATTTCTTTATCTAAATTTTTTGGAAGATCATTGATGTAGATTAGGAATAGTATGCAGCCTAGCACGCTTCCTTGAGGAATAGAACATGTTAGATTTCTTACTTGGGATCGTACCGTTATTATTTCTTTCTTTTTAATGTTGTGGTCCTCAATCTGAACTAATTGTTTTCTCTCACTTAAATATGATTTGAACCAAAGATAAGCGGGACCTCGAATGCCGGAGCCATATAATTTTGACAATAATATGTTATATAATACTTTATCGTATGCCTTTGACATGTCGAGTAGCAGTCCTAACGCATATTTTTTGTCGTTAATTTGTTGGAGTGCTGTTTGAACGTATTTGTAAACTGCAGAAGTTGTGGATCTTGACTTCCTGAATCCATTTTGGCTGTCATCGAGAACGTTAAATTTTTCTAAGAAGTTGTTTATTCTGTTGCACATAGCTTTTTCGAAGATCTTTGAAAATGTGGGTAAGAGGGCTATGGGTCTATGTTACTAGGTGTATCAATGTCATCCTTTTTGTGTATAGGTTTGACGAGTGCGATTTTTAGTAAATCTGGGAATTCTCCGCACTGGAAGCTCTGGTTTATTAGAAAGGTAAGTGGGGCTGAGAATTCCTCAGCGCACTGTTTTACTAGAATAGGTGGTATCTCATCTATTCCGCAACTTCGCTTACTTTTTATGCATTTAATTATGTTAAATATTTCCTTTTGATCTACAGGGCGTAGGTAAATTGAGGTACTTGGAGAACTTATAACGGGATGTCCAGTTTTGGAGTGATTATTATTAATTTTATTACCAATAGTTTCTCCGACTGTTGCAAAGAAATCATTGAAAATATTTGATATTTTTTCCGGGCACGTGTGATAGTTTCATTGTTTATTTTTAAAGATATATTTTTATATTGTTTTATTTTATTTTTGCCTGTGTTATGATTAATAATATTCCACATAGTTTTGGTTTTATTATCTGACTTTTTCATTTTTCTGATATAATCAATTTTCTTTGATATTTTTATGCAACGTTTTAATATTTTACTGTATGTTTTATGGTATTTTCGTATAATATTATTATTTGTGTCATTTAATATAATTCTTAGTGCTCTCTTGTGTTTGCAAGCTTTTTTTAGACCTGTTGTTATCCATCCTTTATCTTTATTATTTTTTATTTTTACTTTTTTTTTGGGTATTATGTTGTTGTTAGTATTAATATTGATTGAATAGGCAGTGAAAGTTATTTTTTTTAATTATTTGTATAATAAATACTAGTATAATGTACTTGAACAGCTCATCAGAGTCTGATTTAGACGTAATGGAGCTATTTCAAATATATCAGTGCCAAGAAGTTTATATAAATACCACTAAATAAAAACAACTTCGCACTGACTTTCAGGCAAAACAATTGCCACGCGCGAGAGTAATAAATACTAAATAGTTTTGTTGATAATTTGTTATGTTTTGAAGATACCCAAGAAGTTACCGTTACCTTTAACGGTTTGACATTTTCTTAGTTCTTCTTTCATAGTTCTTTCGGCAATGAAGTCACTCTCAGACAACCGCAAAAAAATACAAATATCATATATTATTTACTAAAATAGTGAACAGAGAATTATTTATCTTTATAAAATATATTTTGACTAACAAAACTAATACTAACGTCGAATTTAAATGATAAAAATAATTTTAGAATCTATAGTTGAAAAAGACCCATCTAGTGGCGAAATAAGGAACTGATTATCGGTTCCATAGTTATTGAACAGCATGTTGGGTGCTCAGAAACACAGCACCAGTTAACCGGCGTTTAACCAATGCATAATTTTATTGAACCAATAGTTAGTGAGAGTTTAACCAGGAACTCCAGAAACCGGGCATAAGTGTATTTGATCGTAAAATAACGCGTAATCTCCCTTGCTAAAGTTCCAATCATCATGATAGCCCTTTACACCACACAACCTTTACGCTCTTTAGACCTAAAAACATATCGTTCCACTTTTATGGTTAATAAATTTGGTGTTCCTCAGGGTAGTGTGTTAGGTCCACTATTGTTCTTATTATACATAAATTACCTTCCTGACGTAACATCGAATCCTTGTATTTTATTTGCAGATGATATATATCTTATTGTGACATGTGGAAAAAACTTTGAGATAAACCGTACACACGTTCACATACCCGCCCTGCTTTCAACATTGATTTATATTTGGCTTCATTTGGGCTCCAAATAACAGCATTACACTCTAAATGACTTTTTCCTAGTGCCTCATATAAGGCTCTTATCGCGCTTATATTTATAAATTCGTTTGCATGGCGCATAACAAACCCTAGATTACGAAATGCTTTTTACATGTCTTTATTATGTGTTTTCGAAAAGTTAAGTCTACGGTGAAGCAATACCTAGACCTCTATCTATATCCTTGACCTCTATGACTCGCTGTAGCTGGGTTACGTGTGCGAGTGAATGATATTACTGAACACTTTGTTACGTTAAAAAGTAGTTTATTCTCCTTACTCCTCTGAATACCATTGTCTATATCCTTCTGTATAAGCCATGCTCCCAAAACCGTTTTAGTATAACAGCCAGCTTAATCGACAAAAATAAGGCAGTTGATCTCCTTGATTACTTTATGCAAGTAATTTATCATTAAGATAAAAAGGAATGGTCCTAAATTACTTCCTTGACTGACCAGATCCAGATCCAGATCTCCTGTCAGAAAGGCTCAGACAGACATCCGCCACAGTCCACTAACTGACGCCTGTTCCGTAAGTAGCTGACGGAGAAAATCTTTTTTTATTTCCAATTCTACTGGAATTTATATAAAAATCTTAATGATAAAAACAAAATAGATGATGTGAAGGACGATGCAATGGCAGATTCCGACATTGTGTCGCATAAGGGATACTTCGTTCTGCCACCAGTGACACAAAGAAGGTCGCGAGAAGAAAAGGGTTTGGACACAGCATCGAGCCTCATGAGCGTGGCGAGCAACAGGAGCTCAAAGTCCTGGCGCAAGCACCCGCGCTCGGCGGCTGAACTTGGCATCCGGTGAGGAGGTGGTTACGAGGGCTAAAGTCGCCACGGCCGGACGAGGTAGAGGCCGGACCTCAACAAAGAGCACGCACGCGAAACGCGCAGCAAAGCAACTGACGAGGAGCGGCAGACGTTCGTCACTGACTGGGCAAAACAAGACTGGGCGCGTCTCCTAGTCATCTTCAGCAGAGCATCAAGACACATTAAAAAGCGAGACTCCAAGATGCGCTGGAAACGATCAGAAAGGTGGCCGGCGCATCTAAAGGGCACAAAAATACTCGCCAGAAGTCCCTCCTGGAAGCGAAGGAGGTAGTGTCCAAGGCGGCGGAGCTATTGTTCTCTCACGAGGCACCGGGGATTATCCCGACATAACTTAGGGAGGAACATGTAAGCCCAAAGAGAGGAGCTCTGCAAGGAGCACGAGCCGCGAGGGGACTGGAGCTGCACCCCAGATCGATTCATCAGAGCTGGTTCGCCTTTTTCGGTAGGAAATGGTGATCCTAAACCGTCGGTTTGAAGTGTAAGACGAAGGGAAGCTTTTACTTTCGCGCCAGCAGGCACGGCCGAACAAGCTTAGCCCCAATCGAATTAGCTCTTAGGACCCGAGTTTCTCGGATGGAGCTGAGGCGGGTGTACCGCACAGACGTTTCAAGCAAAGAATACCGCCCCAGGGCCGACGGCATTCACGGCCGTGTCTGGACCTTAGCCCTGAGGGCTCTTGGGCACCGATTTATAGGGCTCTTGAGCGTATGTTTGGACCAGGGCTAGCTTCCACTGCAGTGGACGTCTAGGAATCTGGTCCTGATCAGGAAAAAGGGGCGCCCCGCAGACTGTCCGTTTGCATACCGTCCAATTGTGCTGCGGAACGGGATGTACAAGCTTATTGAGAGAGAGTAATTGGAGACCGCGTCCTCGCACACTTAACGGGGGCGGGTTCAAATCTGGCGAACAACCAATTTGGTTTCCGCCAGGGGCGCTCCACGGTTGATGCCATCATGCGCGTAAGGGCTTTTGCGGACGACGCTTTTTCCCGGGTTGGGGTGATTGTGGCGGTGTTTCTTGACATCGACAACGCCTTCAACATCTTGCCCTGGAGTTGCATAAAGACGGCACTCGTCTACCATCGCGTGCCGACTTACCTTCATCGCGTAACGACCCCGGTAAAGGTTAAAGGAAGATCGTGTGGTTTTTAGTCGGTTGGAGTCCAGGATAGCGTCCATGAAGGATTATCCACATAAAGAAAAATATACTAGGAATAGGCGAGGTAGATACCCTCGCCTATTCCAGCGCGCCTATCGTGACAGTCGAATCACCAGGTCCTTGCGAGCGATCAAACCGTGACGATAACTGCAAGACGTAAACCTACAGCTCGTACGTACACCACTTCGGACACACTACTTCAAGGCTTTCAAGGACGAAGACTACAATGTGTAAAAAAACCTTTGGCTTAGAGCGATCGCCAATGGGTTCTGAAATGAATCCAGGTATGACTTCCATCCCCCCAGGGGTTCCACCTTATCGTGGTGGGGGGGCTGTAGTAGCCGTGGCTTGGTCACCCACGGTGAAGCTAACGGAACCCGAGGAGGGCCGCTCTTCTGGGCTTTGCCTTCAAGCTCATGTTGGAGCGGCGCCGGCGTATGTTGCGGGCCTTATGGGGGGTGTCGCAACTGAGGTGGACTGCGGCGTCTTATGGGCGGCACGGTATGTCGATGCGCCGCTCTTCCTACCTTCCGCGCCCTTGACGGGGCCGCCACCGTTGGATGGCGGACGTGGGGCCGCAGGGGAGCAGTGCCGGTATTACGAGGCGCCGCTCTCCCTATTCTCTGCGGCCGTAGTGGCAGGCGGCGGAGCCACAGACCTGACCCGTCGCAGGGGACCTTGGGCGTCCAGACACGGGGTCGTCTGGCGCCCATTGCATATGGTCTCCGAGGTGGTTGCGGCACGCCATGTGTCTGGTGTGCCGTAGACCGGCAACGGACGGCCGCGGGCGGGCTCGCGGTTGTGTGCGAGAGCGTTCCCGCGTCCCGCCCTCAAGCGGCTGTGGAGGTACACTGTGGAGTTTTAGTGGGTTCGAGTCCCACATAACCACTCTGTCCCCCCGTGTCAGAGTGGCATGCGAGGGCATATACCCACATAAAAAAAAGTATGACTTCCATTCACATTCATGAAAACGTCGATGACGAAAACCAGGACGTGATAGTCCATGAGAGCAAAATCCCCAGGAAGTCTACCTATATCAAGGTAGAATAATCATGGTATGGGCCTTGTAGTATAGGCCTTGGCTGGAGAATTGACCTCGTTTGGGTACACGGCAAATAAACTGTTGTAAGATATCACGATGAGGTCCTGGAACCTACAGTCCAACCACACCAGCTGTAAATGGATTAAAAGCGTCGTGCTACCTGATACAGGCCAGGATACGTGAGGCTCGTAGTCGTCATTCCTTGTAGTTTCTTTCTCTATAAAGTAATACATTCCTGGATTGCGTTTTACGGTAAATATTTGTAATATATAGGAAAAATAATTCCGTGTACGAACTGAATATGATTCGTTAAAAGTTAAAATTTTGTGTTTTATACGTTATTACAATTACAGTTTACAGAAACATTAATAATCTTACGTAAGAGCTATCGCAAGCCCCAGCCACTCTAAAATTAAGACTTGCTCGGACCTCCTCCCCCCTAAATCGTCGTTAGTAATATATGAACACCCCCTTGACAGCTGCACCAGAATAGGCATGATGACAGTATTAAAGAACCAATGAATAAATGGGTTTGGAGATAAATATATGCACAAAGGATTCTAATAAATGAGTTAGTATTAGTTTCATTAAAAACATTATGATTAATAAGATTTTCAATAAAATAAAAGTACAAAATACTGCAATTCAAATTCAAATTCTTTTTTTTATTTCACTTACTCCTGATGACAGGCACTTAAGAAACGACAAAGCTAACTACACATCAATCGGCAATCGGCCATGTTAACTGAACGTCAATCATAGCGAATGATGTCACGCCTCAGTAAATGACAATCACCGCTGTACATGTTGCTTGAAGTTTTGTCAAATACTTACCGAGGCATGACGTAAAAACGGCGCCATGACACCAATGAGCGTTTTCGCGCTTAATTCAAATTAGATATATTAAAGCAATTAATAAAATAAAACCTTAAAATGCAATAATTTGCGTTAAAAAATAGTTTATTGGTGAAATATTGTGTTTCTCGGAAATAGTAGACGTGTACCCAAAATATAAAAGCATGCCTATTTTGCACTTTTGTGGTTATCACTATTTCTTTTCGAAAAAACATGGACGGCTCTTCACATGATGACACATCACACGACTCTAACCCAACATGAAGACATCCCACACAATAATAAACCTGGACCAATTTTTATGGATTGCGTTTTTCATATACGAGTGTACAACATACTCTTATATAAAGATAAATCTTTGAAAAGCATTAACGCATGCTTAGCGAACTCTAAAAGCTAAGTTATTATATTAAATGGAAAAAGAATACGGTCGTGAGCAGGATTCGAACCTGCAACTCCCGGATATATACTCCAGGATCTCTGACCCTTTTAATTGTTAAGGTTGCATCTTTACAACGTCGTATTAACTGCAAAGTTAGTCGTGTCGGTTCGGTCACCTGTATAGGGATTGAATGGATAGCAATGACGTCGCCAAAAGACGTGTTAAAATATGGATGAAGAATTCGCGGCGGTGAGCAGAGGCCGAGATGGCTTAGTGGTCAGAGCGCCGATACTCTTATATGAAAAATGCAATCCATAAAAAGTAGTCCAGGTTTATTATTGTGTTAAGGAGTGTTACTACGAGAAATTGTTTGCTCAGGTAAGAAGCTCGAACACATTCCCTGGAATATTTATAAGAACGAAATAACAATCTCGAACTTTCGTTACATCAGCTAGCGGTTGTCGGAGTGCGGGAGAATTCTAGTGTACAAACACCAATACATAATTACTCCGTTAATTTTGTTTTATTATAAAATGTAATTCAATGAACATTCAAGATTATGATTTTTCGACTTTATAAACATTCGAAGTTGAATATGTTTGATGATTTGTTATTGAAGTAAACGACATTCAATCATAAGTAGTGATTCCGTATTATGTGGATGTAGGCCTACATAAGTGACGACGACAGCCGTGTGGAACACTCACCCGTGACGCACACCGTGACAAACTTGGAGCCGAAGTAGCCCGACGAGGCGTGGCGGCAGGCGTTGGGGTGCAGGTTCTGGTAGTGGCCCGCCATCATACACTCCTGCGCCGACAGGAAGTGCGTGTCCCCGCCCCTGCGCCACACCACATCGCGTCAGTAACGGTCGAACGTCGACAAATAAAGAATAACAAGTAATCAGAGCCACGCGCAATCACCGTATGTGCTTGACGGTGCCGGTGGCGACGTCCAGCGGCACCAGGTCCGTGAAGATCCAGCCCACGGGGCGCAGGCCCAGGCGCCGCGCCAGCTCGTCCAGCAGCGGCGCGCGCGGGTCGGGCTGCAGGCACACGGCGTCGCGCCCGCCGGCCTGCGGCGGCTCGTAGATGGCGGCCACGCGCGCGCGCACGCCCAGCGGCACGTCGGCGTGGCGCTCGTACTGGCCGTACAGCAGGCCCACGCGCTGGTGCCCCGTGGCGCGCCAGTACGCCAGGAAGCGCTCCACGAGCCCCGAGTGCTCGAATAGCACGTTGTCCACGTGGCGGTAGGGCTGCCGGTTCAGCGTCACGGCGCCCGGCTGGCACTTGGAGCAGATCCCGCGCGGCCACGGCGGGTGCTCCGAGCAACCTGCGTATCGGACAAACTCACCGTGACAATGGCTTCTTCCAGGATTTACAAATCTGTTCTGGATAAGATGCCAAGATACTAGATCAAAGCTTATAATAAAATACCCCAGAATCTAAGAGAATTACCAATAAGAATGTTTCAAACACATAAAAAAAATGGCTAACAGAAAAATCATTTCATAAAATTAAGGAGTGTTAGAAAAAAAAAAAAAAAATCACTTCATTCATGTCTACTTACAGTATTAAAGAATATCGTACGCCCAAAACAGGTTGATTGATGTCTCTATCATAAGGAACTAACTATTAACTACTCAATCAAAAACAATAAAGATTACTTAATTGTTTGAAATGTACTACCTTAATTTAGAATTAGACAAGTACACATTAGTTCCTCAACATTATCAATTTAATTTTCTATTAGAAGTGATACAAAATGAATAATGCACAATCTCACCTGGTTTAATTTTGCAGGAAAGCTCATCTAATGAGATGAAATTGCCAGAAGTGATTTTGCGCAAGTATGCATGAAATGACAAATGCTTGATATTGTGTTCTTTGAGATAGCCCTCGTCCCATGGCTCCAGGGGAGAACAGTGAACACAGCAGCCTTTTGAATTGTGTCGGCATCTATAAGCAAATCACACATTTCTATTCATATTTACACTGAATTATTTCAAGTTCAACTTTTTGATCTTACTAATATTTTTACTTTGTTCATATAGCAGGTGTTAGTAGAGAGCAGTACTCACAGCTTTTCATCTCTTTGTCTCTGAATGTTGCCTGACATGCGGTATAACTGCAGGTCCACTTCATCCTCTTCCACTGCTATGGGCCGTGCTGCTGTGTTTAGGGCTAGAGGAGTTGCTCCTGAACTTGATGATGAGGGACCGGCCTCAACAGGTTCTCCAAATGGCTTGTTGTTCTCATTTGTCTACAAACATTTCAAACCTTAAATTACACTAAAATTGTTTGGTGTTGTTTATATACATCATCTACTAGGCCTATCGAAAGATAGCGTACACATATAATATTTTTTTAATTTATTTTATTGAGGTATCGGAACTGATAAAATTTATTATGAATTATATTTTATCGGAGAACAATTTAATAGTTGAAATAAAACAGTTCATAACTTCATACCTCTCCACTAGTGGACGGCTGATCAAACAGCACAGCTCCATTAACAGGACTGAGGTAGAGCATGTCGCCGTGCTGCAGACCGCAGTCGCGCATACGCCGCGACTTGCTCGACATGACCTCGTCCTTGCGCTGGCGATCCTTGTGCAGCACGAACGCGAACGTGTTGAGGTGCAGGCTCTCGTACACGCGCTCGAACAGCTGCGCCGTCACGTCGGTGTCCAACACCTCCACGCGCGTCGTGCCCTCTGGTGACTGCACCCTCAGTATCTGTACACATTCACCGGACCGTTAAGGCCGAACAAACCTCTTTAGATGCCTACCTAAAGTGCAGAGTCATTATAACCTCATAACATATCCTATTATTCGATAGATTTACAGTTTAAATTATAAGAAAAATTCATCTCATGTTCATAAAGTATGAAACTATTGGAAACATTTAAATTTGAAAAAGTTGACAAGTGAGTCAACAGAAAACTTATCATTTTGTAAGCTGAATTAGTTATTCGTTACTACATTTGAATCGCATCTAACGAATCAAGAACGTCATATACCATACAATATAATAAATTTTTGTACCATTTTCTTTGACCCCGACATTTTTAGTTAAAAGTAAAATAATCGCAAAACACCAACAATTCACTGACATAACAATCTTGACATAACAATTTGACAGTACACAAGACAAGTGTTCCACTACAAATATTTTTGAACGCAAAATTTATTTATAATGTTTTGTCTCTTTCTGTCTTGTATGTATTGAGTAGAGTATCTCACTTTAATGCTGTATATATGTATATATATTTGACTACTTAGTATGAAATGACACCAAATGACCAAATGACACAGTCATGGCCATGACAACTAGTGAAAGATGACACTTCAGTCATTCGGATATTGAAGCGGATCTTGATAGTAGGATAACATCAGAACCTGGTGCATGGTGTGACATAGCTAGATAGAAGGAGACCGTATCGGTGGCGGTTACTACCAACAACTGCATTCCCAAAGAGGGTTGACGTCAGGCAGGCGGCCGGTCATAAAACATAGCCATAATTCAAGATAAATCTTTGAAAAGCATTAACGCATGCTTAGCGAACTCTAAAGTTACAATATTAAATGGAAAAAGAATACGGTCGCGAACAGGATTCGAACCTGCGCCTCCCGGATAAATACTCCAGGCGCTATTTCTTCCATATTTTAACACGTCTTATGGCGACGTCATTGCAATCAATTCAGTACCTATACCAGTACCCATAAGATGTGTTAAAATATGGAAGACGTATTCCAGGTGGTGAGCAGAGGTCGAGATGGCTTAGTGGACATAACCAAAACTTTAGCAGTTACCAAATCACAGATTAGATATTAGTAGTACTATGCCAGACAGTATGCTGCGCCGACCCCAAATAAATTGAGATAAGGGGTAGGGGGATGATGGTAATGATCTTGATGTTAGGGTTATTGACAACATTTTACAAAAGCCCTAAATTTAAAGAATACGGCCTATATTACCTAAAAAAAATATATTTTTTATCTACTAGTGTACCTATTGAATAATTATTAACAGCTGTATATTATTCAAATTTTAAATGTCGTGCCAAAAGGCGCATTAACGACTATCAGTATTTGGTGACGTCAATACTCAGTCAACAGAACTATTTTACACAAAGGGAATTATTTTGTAAATCTTTTCATTGGTGCGTAGTGCCTCAGTGTACAATACTTCGAAAACTACACTGAAATACAAATAAAGTGGTTGCAACTTGCTTCCTATATATCAAAATATTCATTGATTTATTTTGTGTCATGTGTCACAGTGACTGCAAATTGACAATCAATCGCATGGATATTGACGTCACGCAGTGATTGGTGTTTCGAGTCTTTCTGTCTCATTCTAATAGGGTGTCCATTATTTTATAACATGAGAATATAAGTTTATAATTAGCATATATTTCGTTAACTTATGATTTTTCGTTGTATAATTTTTTCAATGCATGTTAATTTATAGCTTCTTTCCGTATTTAATTCAATATAGAAATAAAAGTATCATGCAAAAAAACTACTTCATGCATTTATATTTAAAAAAAGAAGATAACATGTTGTTATCCTCACATGAGTTCCAGCTGGCTACAAGAAATAAAACGACTTATATAAATAATATTCTTTATGATGCTATATGAATTTTTGTATAATAACTTTCGTAAGACACATTCATATTAAGTTCGTATTAATAACAAATTTATGAAAACAATTAAATTATAGACGACGAGATCTAAGAAGACACATTTTACAGATATAAAGAAGAATGAAAACTGCCTCGTTGGTTTAGTGGTCCGTAGCGCGACTGCTGAGCAGTAGGTCTCGGGTTCGATTCCCGGGTCGGGCAAAGTGTTATTGAGTTTTTCTGTTAGGAAATTCTCAGTAGCAGCCCGGAGTTTGGAAATGTGCCCGGTTGATGGCAATAGGCTCACCACCTATTACATGGGACTTAATAACAGCATTGGTGAAATGTGGGTGTACAATTGTGTACACCTCTGCCTACCCCTTCGGGGAATACAGGCGTGGTGCTATGTTATGTTATGTTATGTAAAGAAGAATGAAAAATTATTTTGAATATACTTCGATAATAATTATGAAAATTTCGAGACACGTATAATTAGCATGGTATGTAATTTCCAACGTATTGTTTTAGGTTTTATTTTTTAAACTTATTTATGTACTGTCAAAACTTCAAATTTTCCGTCAATCCTTTTTTAAATAAAGTGATGTGACTGCTAGAATTGTTATAATCGTTTAAAATATCCCGTTTTCCCATAACACGTGTACAGTGAAATTGGCGCTTTTTAGAGCGTACTGTCAACCTTTTTATACATGTAGCCTATGGATTACTTTTACGCGAAGAGCCATCAATGCTCTTCGGATCCAATACAACAATGCGTTTAGGATGCTGTTGGGGCTGCCTCACTTCTGCAGTGCCTCAAGAATCTTTGCAGATACGCATACTGATGGCTTTGCAGCAATCAGTAGTAAGCAGGCGGCATCACTACTGCAGAGGGTTCGGGACAGCTCTTATAGTGTCCTGAATGTCATTGGGTGTAAATTTAATTGCCCTGTGATGCACAATTTATATTCTCTCCACGTACTAACCTAGGTAATAAGTGTTTTGATTGTTTACTTACAAAATATGGATGTATGTATATATCTGAAATAAATGGTTAAAATAAATAAAAAATAAAAATAGCCAAATTAGTTTTTCATTATTAGCTAAATATTTGAAATAAAGTATAAAAAAGTACCTTATTTTTTATATGCATACCCAATTGCCCGACTAGTTTCGAACTCAAACGGAGCCCTTAGTCATGAGCTGAGACCGTGGTGAAGTCGCGAGTCAAACTAAAATGCACGTGAGTAGTAACCGGTGAACAATAATTTATATGAATATGCCTATGAATATAATTGATATGAATATGCCGAAGGTTAGTATACAATTATAGACTTTGTGAAAAAGTTATCTTTTTCTACCATTCCTACAATGCTCTGCTATGCGTGCAGGAAAGGGACAGAGGGCTCCTGAAAATGCTATCTCATAAGACCGGATTTTCTCTCGGAATCCGATGAAATCGATTTGAACCTTATCAGAACGGAACTGTGTTCATATTTGAAGTTCCATAATTTGTCTGTACGCGTACACCTTCTATTTAATTTCCTTGATGAAGCCAGAAGAAAGAAAAAAAGGTCATGTTTTACTCTTCTTCTTCTGGGGTTTTACTCCACATTGGCTAAATACACTAATAGTGCAAAGCCAGAAAAAAGAAAACAAATACTGTCAAGTGTCAAGTGTCAATTGACAGTTCAAGTTTGAAGTTGACTAAAAAAAATATATTATTAATGTCTCCGATATTGAAGTCCTTTCAACCAAAGAAATAAAAAGTGCTGTCCTTGCTGACTAGATTTGATTCTAGTTCGAATTAAATTTGATATTAAAAGTCCCATATGTACCTGATTCTACATCTGAAAAAGGTCAGAACATAACTCATTTTATTTCTAATCATCATAAATACACAACAGTGACTGACATATTTTGTGTTTACACAGTCACATAGTCCGCGAAATCTGAATGCTAGATGAGACAGAATATCGTTTTGTATGTGTTATCTATTTATAAATAGTATGTATGGCTCAGTCGTTATACGTGGTTGTACCGGTTTTACGGCGGTGCAGTTAGAGTTTGTCCCCGCAGGTGTGAGTCGCGCCGCTGCACCTCTGCACGCGAACGTCAGATAACATCGCCCACCATAGTTTTTACTGCAATTTACGAAACTATCAATTACAAAAATATTGGCTTAACGAGTACACCTTAATTTAATGTATGTATTATTATTATTATCATTTAAATTTATAATATGATATTATAAATTTAAATGTATTTAATTTATTCAAATATAACACAAATTACAAGTATAGTATATTCTTTAAATAGCATATAATTATGTATATGCCTTTATAAATGTATAATGTTGTGATTTGTTATACAAATAACAATGTTATATTATGCTGTCAGTTAAAAGGGTATAAACATTTTTTTACATGTAAGAGCCATGTAATGCCTTTATTAAATTCCTTAGAAAATAATAATATTCAAAATATACTTTCTTGAGCTAATAATTAAGTTTACAATGTAGAAGTGTTAGTGTCTCAAGTTATAAACAAGTAAATAGTTTTGTATGTAACAAGTGCTTATTATGTTGCATGAAAGTGATCAAGTGGCTACCCCCACCATGGAGGAGCAGGGCACCACTGTGGAGCTGTACATCTATGACCTTACTAATGGACTAGCCTCTCTGCTCTCACCCTCCATATTAGGTAAGCAATTATAACAACCTTGTCATAAACTCAGTATTTATGTCATACTAGCGGTACCTGCTGCTCTGTCCATGTGGATGTTGGAAACTAACATCATGTTGAACATAATATATTCTATATGTAATAGTACTAATATAATATTACTAATGTTAACACTCAGCCCAATAAAACCTCAGCTAGTTTTTCTATTCTTGTTCAAAGAAGTTTTTCAAATATATTTTTCTAAAACTGCTTGGCTTCTATATGTAATAGTGTGATGGAATATATTTATTATCTGGAGATGTTCATTACAAAGGTTGATTACTCCAAATTCGAAGTTTATAAAAAAAAAATGTTTAAATTATTTTAGGAAGGTCTCGGGGCAATTACCTTAAATTGTATTGGATCATTATTTTCCACTAAAAGCCAACATCTTGGATAATTTGCAAAACTCAAGTTACCATATAGGTATTGTGAGTTAATCCAAATAAAAAGAATGGAATAATCTATACAGATAAATCTTGTGAATCCCGGATAAATTCTCTAGGCACTCTGACAACTAAGCCCTCTCAACCCATGCTCACTACCCTGAATTCTTCTTCAACATTTTAATACATCTTATGGTTAAGCTGTTGCCTCAGTCATTAGCAGAGACAATAGATTTTTATTGTTACAACATACAGATCTGTACGCTACTGAGCCGAAAGGTTAATACAATGCCACACCGATGCAATTACTTTAACAAATACAGATAAATCTTTCAAACTCATTAGCACATGCAATGCAAACTTTAAAGCCTTTTTAGGAAAGAAAAATATGGTCATGAGCATGAGCATGATCCCAACCTGCTAAGGGACCGCATGTATTAATATGGTCATGAGCATGAGCATGATCCCAACCTGCTAAGGGACCGCATGTATTAATATGGTCATGAGCATGAGCATGATCCCAACCTGCTAAGGGACCGCATGTATTAATATGGTCATGAGCATGAGCATGATCCCAACCTGCTAAGGGACCGCATGTATTAATGTGTTTTTTAAATTAGTTACACTCAGTTATTGTTACATGATTGCCCAAAAAAAGGATTGTTATGTTTTAAGTGTTCATGTATGTGAGTATGTGAGTTTCTTTATTCACTTTTGAGATTCCATTTTGGTGAAAAAGTTTTTTTGTGTTACTATTCTATCTATATTGAGGAGTTCCCTTGACTATCTTTCGTCTCCATCATCAGTTTAACTCCAGGTTTCCATTATAATGTATTATCAAAAAACATAATGTGTGCAAAGTTTCAATAATTTCCTATTTTCCTGTTATCCACCCTTAGGGGTGAAATATATATGATCAACAAAATAGTTTAGTAGATTAATCATCAAAATAGGACTACTCTGTAAGAAGTTATGCGTGGTTATATATATATGTACTAACATTATAAAGCTGAAGAGTTATTTTTGTGTTGGATAGTCCATTTATCGAGGAAGGCTATAGGCTATATAACATCACGCTTCGATCAATAGGAGCGGAGAATCAATGAAAAATGTTGCAAAAACGGAAAAAAATATACCCTTTGAGAGCTTCCGTTGCGTGCGCTGCGTAAACGATTAAAGTTACGCAAAAATCATGTAGGCCAGAATTGTTTCCCTTTGTAAGGTCTAAGAAAAAAAAACGAAATACTTTTGATGAAAATGCATTTAGCCAAATTTTTTATAAACTTAATAGAGCCTGTTACGTTTTGCAAAATTTATTTTTAGCCATGTGAAGAACTGACTCAATTATAACCAGCCAAATATTTTTTTTATTCTAATTTGGCTCAAGAAGGATATGAATGAAAGACAACTACATGCAGCTGAGATGAAAAGCAGTTTTGTAAAACAGCAGATTCTACAACCCATCTGCGACATATCTATGTATATTTCTTTGGCACGCTCAGCAGCCTAAACGGCTTGATTGATTTTAACATAGGTACCTACAATACAAGGTGTCATTAGATTCGTCTTAATAGAAGTTTGAAAAATAGAGGGGGAATATAAAATATTTTGTATTTATAACAATATGCGTATCAAATGAAAGCTAGTAAATAGCCGCTTCACAATATACATTATAACTCTATAATGCTACTATTTTGACACAAACTACAAAAATTACGTTTATTTCATGTAACAAAAAATGGAAAATGATGAAGTAATGGGAAGTGACTGGTGTAAAATGCGCTATCAAGATGCCTGTGAGAATAAAGTGTCTTGTTTATAATTCTCCTATAAGACCGGTCCTGCTGGCGTATAAAAGTGAGACTAAATCTCACACAAAAACATATGCATACTATCCAAGTTGCTAAGGTGGATGTGCGATGTCACCAGACGGGATAACATCCCCAACCAGTATGTGCGATGTAGTCTAGGTGTACGTGACATCGCATCGCCGACAAGATGCAAGGAGTAGGCTAAGGTGACCACGTGATTCTGTGAGTAACATGGCACTGCAACAGTCCATCCCGGGTAAGAGATCCGGAGGGAGATCTGAAACCAGGTAGATAGATGTAGTACATAAGGATATGGTGACATGCATACGTTTCCAACACAGATGTCAAGCATAGAGCGAAGGGGTAAAATAAGGAAGACTGATTTCACCACCATATGGGATTGACAGTCGGGAAGAGAGAGATGTAACCAAAAGACAGACATACATTAATAAAATAGCTGTTGCGATTGCTTAGCTATTTCTACCGTAGGTATTTTCTCGGAAAATTCCTGAATGTCAACGGACCGATGATGATGATGATACGTTTTATCAATAAATTTCGAAATATTTATTTGATTATTTTGACTTATTTTTTTTATTTCAATTGATTAATTTCGATATTTCCGAGTAATCGTTAATTATATACCATCAGCTTGATTCGTAACTAGTGGTCGCCCGTTGGCCGAAAGTCGACTATAATTCATTTAAATTTTAAATTTAAACGTTGTTACGATTCTAATTGTCAATGAGATATTTGTGTGTGTCAGACGCTTGATAGTGTGTGTAATGATTTTTTAATGAATTTATTATATTTGTAATGCACTATTATATTTGTATACACAATAATTACGTATGTAAAAATATTAGCTTTCTGCACTCCGTCTCTATATAAACTTTAACTAACTGTGCCATTTTCATACTCCATCGCCCGCGTAATTTTCGTAAAAACGGGTACAAAGTTTTTGTTTCACGTATTAATATAATGATAAAAGAGATTATGCGAAAATTTTGTGACCCACTTCTCGGCTGACACCTGAACTCGTCATCGGATGTGTTTCAAGGACTGTTTTGTTGCTCTATTTAAGTATCTATACATAGATCACTGTTCACACAACACAGCTCACATCTTTTCTAATACATTTTGATACATTTAAGTGCTCGGAGGGCATATTAAACCATCGCGTCGATGTCGGTGGTGCCGTCGATCTCGGGGCTGGGGGTTAATCAATGGCAGTTGGTAAGCCTGTTCTGAGGCGTACGGCCGTGGAGTTGCGTGAACAACTTTTACTCCAGGTTGGCTACCTGGAGTAAAAGTTGTTCACACAACTCTTTGCCACAAAAAAGAAAAAATCATTTAAATTTTAAACATTATAATTATTTGTAATTAACTTCCGCCCGTCGCTTTACCCGCACAGTTTGCTTTTCTAATTTCCAAATTTAGCCCGACCGCCAATTAAATAAATGACATACCAAATTGATATCGGCGCCATCTAGTATTATTTTCTTTCTTAACTTTATTATTGCTACACCAGGAAAATTTTGCATTTGTTAGGCCAAATAGTATCCATGTTACTCCTAATTGTATATAACTTTATTTTGCAAATATATCTGTATTAAATAAATCATTTTTTTTTTAAAGTTATTTTTGCTATTTTATACAAAAAACTCCTCCTCTAGCTCAAACACATGAGGAAATCCTCCTGGGTGTGATGAAGATCAAGTTATCCAATAATTCTTGCGATAGCCTGCCCCATTCTTGAATGGCAGCTTTGATCTCTAACAGGGTCTGTGGGGGTGGCTGGCTATTTCAAAAAGCTCGCTTAAGAGCATCCCATGCGTGCTTGAGCGAGTTTAAGTTAGACGAGCCGGTCGGCCTACCTAATCTTGAGATGTTGCATTCGGGCTTCTTGACGAGTGTTCGTCACTCGTTCCGCTCGATGTGCAGACATTATCATCGACAAACATCGGTGAATCGGTGTCCGTAATTTTTTCTAAACGATCTTACAATTCCGTTGATAGCGGTCGTTTTGTACAAATTTGCCGCCATGGAGCCGTCTTGGTATGAAATCAAAGCGTTCTGGCTTCAGTCATTCCACCCCAAAGCAGTTATTTGTCTTTCCGAGTCTCCAGGCTTTCTGCAAACATAGAGACGTCGATTATCTGGGTAAGTTCGGTACTGATCTGGGTTTCTTCAACGAAAAGGCAATTTTCCCATATGTCTTCGTTTTCATTTTCTGCACGTTACGTGCTACCTCGCCGTCGTGTGTTCGGTGGTCCTCTCCAGGACTTTATGGCTTGTAATCCAAAAAGGTTAAAGGAATTTCGAATGGTTGGTCCACCATCGGACGGGATATTACCACTCATAATATGTAGTCCGATGGTGGCTTACACCAGTGATCTGTATTAAGCTGTTGCGTCAGTCATTAGCAGACACAATAGATTTTTATTGTTACAACGTACAGATCTGTACGTTACTGAGCCGAAATTTAAATTATTATTAAATTTAAATTATTATTTTCTAAGATATCATTGAAAAATAATAGACACGAGCAGGATTGAACCCGCGTGTTAAGGCCATGTAAGGGCCTTAACATGTATCAAAAATCATAATTTGAGGGGCGTCGACTGTTGAGTCACTGATAGTCAGCAGTCCGATGTATCGCGTCTGAACAGCAGTGAGACCAGTTGGACGGCCACTACGAGGTCGATCAGCCAAGTAACCCGTGCTCTAGAAGTTACTACCTCGTAGTCTCGCAGAGATCTGCCACGTGGTTACGAAGCAGGTTTGAGAGATTCTTGGCGCTATTTTTTCCTTCTCCACTTGAAAGTTATTATTCTTGCTCGCAAAGCCCCTGATGGATTATCGGGAGGGCATTTAGAAATTAAAAACAATAACAACGTTTCAGTTACATCCACCGACTTAAATATCTTGTTGGTGGAAACAAGAATAGGCGTCAAAAAACATTCGACTTCATTTTTGTATAAAAAAACAAGTTATACATTTTTTTTTGTTTTTATGACATACCTATTTTTAATCAAAGAACTTATAAGACAAAATACAAATATGTTCATAAAAAATATAATTTTAGTTAAAACAACTTTTAACCGTATTAATCGCGTGGTCCTTCTGCAACCACGAACGCGTCAGGAAAAACAAAAACCAATAATACAAGCGATTAATCCGGTTAAAAGTTATTTTATTATACTGTGTAGTGATCGCGAAAACCTAAGATATTACTATAATCTTAGTTTTTCTAAGTGAACGCAAACTTTTTTTGAGGTGTGGTAATAGTTTACAGTCGCTATGTGAGTGATCAGTGGACGCGTACACGCGTGTGGTTGCAGGGCGGCGGATCGAGGGCGTGTGGCACACGGCCATCGTGGCGTACCAGCGCGAGTTCTTCTACGGCGGCGGCGGCATCACCAGCTGCGCGCCGGTCAGTGCTCTGTTCTATCATATAGTCTGCGTTGCATGAGTTGCATCTGACAAAACTACACAAATATAAA
Organism: Xylocampa areola; assembly: GCA_935421205.1. Lineage (NCBI taxonomy): Eukaryota > Metazoa > Arthropoda > Insecta > Lepidoptera > Noctuidae > Xylocampa > Xylocampa areola. Next base: position 224,057 of record OW285205.1, read on the forward strand.
TGTATGACATCAGTTCTGGCAGCTGGCTCTCTAGGATTCTTGCTTATACCATTGCAACCGCTCAGTACTTGCATTGCGCCATAAATCAGAACAAAGCGCGCATCTTCATAACATTTTGATATAAATTGGCAAAGTGTGTTTTCCCATTCGCCAAAAGGACTTTAATCAACAGGTGCGTGTGGAGTTTCAGTAAAATTTACGAGGTTTTGTACTGTTTACACTCGGTCATACTTAATACTATTGTTAAACCGATTTAATAACTAACCTAAGAGACAAATGTCTACGGTTTGGAAAACGAGATAAAAAGGTATTTTTACGTTCGATCAAATGATTTTCAAGGTAAGTTAAGAATAAATGTTAGATTGTATATTACGACCACCCACACGGATCTATTCTAGTACTTAACACATTTTTATGATCCACGTTATTTTTCTTTTTTTCCAAGTAAATTACGCGCAAAGTGAGGAAGAATTTAAAAGAGAAATCTTAATCTCAATTTTATACAATCAATCTGTTCAAAACTGCGTTAGGGTCGATTCTAATCTAACTGGATGCAGCTTAATACCAGTATTTTACTTGAAGCGACTGCCTATCTGACCTCCACAACTCAATTACTGGGTAACACATATAGTGTGGTAAAACTGGTTACCACACTTTCAGGCTCAATTTTATACAATAAGGTGAATTTGCATGGTATTATCGACACGGGTGTCGAAGACTCGCTCATGATTGGCTCAAACTTTCACTTACTTACTTTCTTACTACCCGTGATGGCTGTAATAGATCTTAATTTGACGATCGGGACCAACAGCTTAACGTGTTCTCCGAGGCATGGAGGGATCTCGGTATGAAATAATAGTCACCCATCCACAGACCGACCATGGCAAGCACAGGTTAACCTCAATCGATTGACTTGTGCAGCAGTTACTTAGCCACGAGTCCCTTCTATAAAATATAGGTACATCTACATAAATACAAATTAAATTCCTACTGTTTTTTGGTAAGCGCACGTCTTAGAAATAGCTGGACCGATTTGACTGTTTTTTTATGTTCGTTATAGTCATAATAAGGATTTTTAGGGAAAGACAACGTCTGTCGGTAATATAAATGTTTTACTTGTAGATGCCCGGTTACTGACGGAGTCTGATAGTAGGATAACATCAGAACCTGGCGCATTGATAACATTTGGTGTCAATGTGGACACACATTTGGTGTGACATAGCAAGCTATGTCAGAGATATATATCTTGCTATGTTAGAAGAGATAGAGGGAGACCGTATCGGTGGCGGTTACCACCAACAACAGCATTCCCAATGAGGGTTGACGTCAGGCAGGCGGCCGGTCATCAAACATTGTCAACTTTAGCAGCATGCAATTTCAAAAACAATTAGAAAGTGCAAGAAGAATATAGGTGATAAATTGTAGATGTGATGTTTTCATTAAAATTGTCTTCAATCATTCCAGTAATTATAAGGAAATCATAAAATTTACGCACGCGCTATTTAAGGGATGCTTTGACACAAACACTACATAGATAAACTACCACACCCGCACACGAATTTGCTTAACGCGCTGAGGTGATAATAGTAATTTTACTACATACGTAGCATGTTTGTATATTTTATTCTTTTGCTGGAACGTATTATTTACCTTTGTATATAATGTCACCGCGTATAAATTTAGATGCATATCAATATATTTTAAAACACGAGTCGCTCGTGATTACCACATGGTTGTTATTAATAGACAGGATTACGTATGAAAATTTCGCTATAATATGTGCGATCCGGCGTAGTGCGACCCCCCATGACATTTGACCGACGCACGGAGCTAGCTCACGTAGAGCTGGCAGTTACTATACGCCCCATATTGTAAACACAGTTTATTTCCGTGCGGGGCGCGGCGCCAAAATGACAATAACCAAATGTAATAAACATAACGTTTGCACCTTTCAAATAGTTCCTCATTTTCGCGTAATTTTAGATTATGCGATGAAGTCACTGCGTCGCGAAACTCACTTGACATTTTCCAGCGAATTTCTTCAAATACCGTGTGAGTCCGTGTGCTTGCACTATTCACACAAACGAATTTATATAGAAATTACCTAATAAATTAGGACCTTATATATTCAGTCCCCATACAGGTGACTGAACCGACACGACTAACTTTACAGTTAATACGAATTTCTTATAATTTGTAATCGTAAGACCAAATATAATTTTTCATGGAATTTATTTCCCTTTTCTCGAAATCACTTTACCACCTTCTACTTTTATTACGATAGGAGTACCTAGTAAAAAAATTAAGTTCGTAGAGCTAGGTCAAAGTTGGTATCTATTGTCCACATAAATCAAAATAGATTACACAAATACTTAGAATATAATAGTTTATTTGCTTAAAATGTAAATATAGATCACGATCCATTTTGCCGCAGCGCGACATGCAAATTCTTTACATAAATATACCCAAATATTGATAACTAGCTGTGCCCGCGACTCCGTCCGCGTGGATGTCGTAAAATAACACCATGTCGTGTATGACCACAAATTCATAATAATTAAAAATGTTGATACTCAGCTAACTCAGCCCAATGCAAACCAGCTTCTGATTACTACGCTACGTAGTTATTTTAAAACCTTTTTTTTTTTCCTTAAATTTTTCGCTATTCCTTATAGTTTCGGACCCAGCCATCCACGCCCACTTCAAAAAATCACCCTTGTATATTTAAAGACGACCTAAGTATGTATTATTTTATCATTATTTATTAATAGTACTACTTGAGCGTTTTGGGAACAAATAATGCAGTGTTAGTGATAGAATAAAACGTAAAGTAACATAAAAGACAAAATAAAAAGCAATTAGAGGAAGGTATGTGAACGTGGTCGGGTAGTCACTGGGACAGCGTATTAATAGAAGATGCAGCGCGTCGCGTCGCGTCACCGCGGTGCGCCGCGCGCCGTGTTGCAGGAACTCGCCCGAATTCATGCAAACGCATTCGTTGTCACACATTCGACGAGTAATATCTCGCTCGCACTCGCACCGCTGCTCTACACACACGTTAGTGCCGCAGCTTCCCGTTCTAGATCTCGACACGCGTTAGGTATTCTCACAAATCTTAAAGGTGACGGTTATTGTCGAACACGGAGCGCGTCATAGGAAAAGATCTCAAGTATGTGCGCCGCGTCTCGTTACACTTAAATTTAAAAGCTCTTCTGGCCATCGGCGTCGCAGTGATGAAGAAAAAAAAGATGCAAATGTAATGAGTAATCAAATTAATTATTATTATATAATTAAACATTGAACAATAATAGAAAAGAACCGGACTCGAACCCGTGACCTTTGACATACTATGTCATGGCTCTCCCAACGTGCCGCTGCCGTGTCGCATGATGTATCTATTAAATTTCAAGTTCCCTTCTTCTCGGTTTAAGGAGACACCTGGCGATATCTATTTAGCTGTCATTTAAAGGTTACCAAACTCAACGTTACGAGTTCGTTGTAAAGCGCTGATACATTGAAACAAGCTGGAGCTACAGCTGCTCGACTAGGGAATTACCTACAGCCTAACTTGCAGAAAATTGTGACCAAATTACCTATACTATAAATAAAGGTTGGCGGTACACCTCTGCCAGCCTGTGTACACTGATAGTCTACACCCATAGTCCATACATCACCAATGTTGTTATAAATCTCATGTAATAAGTGGTGATCCTATTGCTATCTACCGGGCACAATTCCAATCCTGGCTGATAATTTCTTAACAGGAAAACCCAATAATACTGCCCGACCTGGGAATCGAACTCGGTAGTCGCCAAGTGATCACAAGCCCGACGAGGCAGCCGATCGGTTGTAAAGGCCCAAAATAGGCATTTTTATTGTTAAAATCTCGAAATTGTAGAGGGGGTTAAATTATTTGTATTTAGTTTATACGTCGAGCAGAGCTACCAGTAGCCCTGATCGTGATCAAACTACCCACTCGCCTCGTGCACAACTTATTCAGCAATGGATAGATGTTGACATGTTTACGAGCACTTTATTTACATGAGAAAATGTAAAAAACACTCACAAGGTAATATTAGTAGTAACGACTACCTATAAATAGTTGACTCATTTCGTATTCTGCGTGAACATGTACACCTCTAAGATGTAGGTGCGTGTTATAACAAATCGTAATAATAAAAAATGATGAAAACCATAGATTTACTATTACTCGACTATTACTATTCAGTGAATGTATGTAACATTAGCTGAATAGGCAATCGTACCTAGTTAAGGTAAAAAGTAATATAATTCATGTGCCGATGCTTATAGGTACAACAGGTACTTACCTACAGTTAAAGGATCAGCCGGTTAAGAAGGACTGTCACTGCTATTTAGAGTTAATCTTTTAAATTAAATATGGCAATGATTTAAAGCGGCAGTTGTGTATTGTAGAATTGACATGTTTATTTTTCAAGTTCAGCAGTAAAAACTGAGCAGTAAATCAAATAGAAATGATTCGTAAGAAATATTTAAATGGGCAATGAAATAAATCATCATCCCCCTGCCGTTATCTGGGGAAGTTTATTTGGGGTCGGCGCAGCATGTGTTCTTCAATATATACTCAGTCGAAGCTATAATAACCGACGCTCAGAATGATCTTAATCTGCTGAATGAGTGGTTTCAATCAAATCTTTTAACTATTAATATTACAAAAACAAATTACGTAATTTTTGCAGCAAAAAATAAAAAAATTAAAGATAATTTTGAACTTAAAATAGACAGCCAACTACTTGAGCGAAAACCGAAAGAAAAATATCTCGGACTTATTTTAGATAGTCACCTAACCTGGAAGCCGCACCTAGAAAAAATTAAACTTAAACTAAGTCCACTCACAGGGGCACTGCGCAATATAACAAAATGTCTCCCTCCAAAAGTACGACATCTAATTTACAATTCTCTGGTTAAGCCTCATATTGACTACCTCATTGAAATTTGGGGTACTGCAGCGAAGACTAATATAGATCCAATTCAACGAGTTCAGAATAGATTAATCAAAATTTTATTTAACTATAAATTTAGGACTCCTACTGAAAAGTTATACGAGGAAACAAAAATATTGAATATAAGACAAACGTACATATACTACACATGTATTCTAATACGTAAAATATTAAAAAAGGAAATTCTTTCAAATTTAAAGTTTGTAACTAAACAACATACACGACAGATCAATCTAAGACGTGCTAGTTTCTTAGTGACCCGTCCCCCTAGAACTAACTATGGAAAAAGAAATTTGGAATTTGAGGGTGTTAAAATTTACAATAAGTTACCATCAGTAATAAAAGAAGAAAAAAGTTATGCCCGGTTCAAAAAGCTACTCAAAAATCACACGATTAAAACATACAAATAAATAAATAAATAAAAACTGCAATATATATTTATACAGTAACATATAAATAAAATACACACAATATATAGATTAAGTAATTAACAAACTTAAATATACATTTTGTATTTACTTAAATTAAACGACAACAAATAAATTCAATACATAAAATGTTTTATAAACCACGTATATACGAAAATTTAAATATTCTTATAATAATAAAATCATAACATTATAAAAAAGTTGTTGATAACAGACTATGCCATCAATGCCACATCTAGTAAAATGATTTCGTGCATCCATGTTCGGCTTGGTTAGCGTATGATCAAATTTCGTAACGTTTATATTATTTGTTTACCCACATTTTTGTTATTTTATTTTGTTTTTTATTTACGTACGTATTTTGTGCGCTCTAAATATTAGTTTTAGTGTTAAACATTGTTTCTCAGTAAGTGAATTATGTATGCAATTCTTTATGAGAAATAAAGTCTTCCTTAAACCGAAACCGATATACCTACTCAATGAAATAAATATTTAGCAGAAATATGACTGAATGGGCAGTTTTGAACAGATCGGTTCTGGCACTCGCCGACCGCTGACACGGCACCGCTCGCTCCGCTCGCTCGGCTCGTGGGTAGTTTGTTGGTCGCAGTTCTAATATAACCTAACCAATTTTATGGTTGGTCTGCCTTTCAATTTACTTTGTTTTGTATGCGGGGGGCATTTTTCAAGTTATGTCCGGGTGTTATCGCTCTCCGTGAACCCCCGAACTATTTATATAACTGCCCATTCCATCATTTTACTGGCTATTCAATTACTACACTTGAATAATTCTCGCGTGTTTGTTAATTACACAGTGGCTATCGCTTCGAACTAATTATTGTTTTGATTTAAATGCACTACCGTGTTTTCGAAATTTCAATGTTATAATTTTATAGCTTTATTTTGTTATTATTATTTTAATTATAATGTATCGATAAAATTGGTTGTAATACCGCCCTTAAAGTTTTATTAATACCGACCCGTACATACTGTATATAATTTCCAAAGGGCAGGTGCGTCCTCACCTGAAATAAAAGCGAAACAAGCGGCACACGTGCAAAAATAGACGAGCGAGATATATCCGCACACGACACGACACGCGGCCGCGCCGCTACAGAGACGCTCGCCGATATCTACATATGTTGTATGATGTATCTGTTCATGATCTCTACATTATATGATTGACTATCTTCAGCCCACGACTTCATCTGCGTAGACTTTAAAATTGGGACTAACCGGGATAAAAGTATTCTATGTCTTAATCCAAATTATAAACTATCTGTGTGCCAAGTTCTGTTCAGCAGTTATTACGTGTAAGACAACAAACATCCATTCATACTCACAAATTTTCGCGTTTATAATATTTATAGCATTTAAAAAAAATACAAAAAAATATGGAGGTGTGATCGACCAAATTTAGCAGAAAGTGAACGAAAGGTCGAGATGGCTTAGTGGCCAGAGCGCCTGGAGTATTCATCTGGGAGGCGCAGGTTCGAATCCTGTTCGCGACCGTATTCTTTTTCCATTTAATATAATAACTTTAGAGTTCGCTAAGCATGCGTTAATGCTTTTCAAAGATTTATCTTGAATTACAGGTGTATTCACTTACATGAGAAAATTATATAATTTATTAAGTAGGTAAATAATAAACATACGTACGTAAGTTAGCACAAGTACAATAATTTGTAACAACACGATATATCCAATTCGTAATAAAACATATTGTACACTGCCACTTTCATTAAATCGTTCAATAGTATTGGTTAAAACTAAATCGAAACAAGGAATTGATCAAAACATTATCGTTTTATAAAAATGTGAGGTAGTTGCGCAAAAGCAAAGTTACTCTGAAGAGTGTTCTAAGATGTTCGTTTACTAGAAGTGTTATGCATGTAGTTCTGAGCGTAGTTGATATTACATAATATTATTTATATTATTTAACTTTTGTGATGTATTCTTTTAATAGTTTTTTAAATATTTTTATAGATTTAGATTCTTTTATATGTTTCGGTAGTTTATTAAATATTTGAGCTTATATATATGTAATATTATGCATTATGTTTAAGTGTTATTAGAATTTGATTTGTAATTCTTTCTGTTAATTACATACTCCTTTTGTAACATTAATATTAAATTCTAATCTCTATAATTTTAACTTTTTAATTACGTTGGAAACTGAAGACGGTTACTAATGAGAATCGAGCACACTATAACGTTAAATAAAATATCGATAACAATTATCGACAACTACATGGCCTATTTGAATTAAATATTTTTACTTTCCGTGCGCCGAGACTGTCTTCTATGTGCGCGCTGGCAGGGCATTGACGAAGTTGGTTAATATTAAAATATAATAAAGTAAATATTCTTCCATTTTGTCACACATATTCATAATTTTCTGAAAAATAATATTAAAGCATCGAAAAGTTTGTTTTCATATTTGTACTAGCACAGTTACAAAAATTTCTAAACCTCGACAATGCGTTTTTAGTCTTTAAAACTCTTTGCTGAGATTTAAAAGTAAATGTAAGGGAGTAAAGAGCAAGTCTTTTTCTTTTTTAGCCGCACGTGCGGTAATGTAAAGAAAACGCACGCGTGACTGATAATTATGAACCTAAAAGTGGTGCAATAAGAGCCACTTTACGAGCAAGTGTGTTTTAAAAGTTTATACGCTTTGTTGTCTTAGTCGTCGGCATGCAACTAAAAATAGCAAAATATCGGTTCTTGTTGTTCACGCCAATGTAATTTAAATTTACCTGAAATGTATGTTTCTTATTATATTAGTATTCGGTCGTACCTGGAAAGACAACTCCTAAACGAGCGGTTCCGAACAAGTAAATCAATCTGCCTAGCCTTTACACAACTACTATCGCACCTGTACGACATTATATTAACTGTAAAGTGAGTCGTGTCGGTCCAGTCACCTGTATGGAGACTGAATAGACAACACCAAAAGACTAGATGACACGTATTAAAATTTTGAAGAACAATTCGAAGTAGTAAACAGGGCTCGAGATAGCTTAGTGGTCAGAGT